>JAYMFT010276997.1:0-10544 GCA_038088735.1 Panulirus argus | reverse complement strand
TCCCTGTCTGTTTTTCCCCCTTTCTCAACTCTCTCTATATTTCAATTAGGGCCCGGCCTTGATGTGGACTTTTGTCCTTGACTGGAGCCTTCATCATAAAAAAAAAAATAATAATAAATGTAACATCCGGCTGAGGGGAAATACATACAGCGCCTGAACTCGACCTCTTATATAGAGCTGTAACGTTTGATCTACTCCTCCTGTTCATAGTCCTATCCAAAGTTATCATATCATGTACCACGTAAAACTCAACGAGTTGTGAGAAATTCAACAACCACTGCTTCTATGCCACACTAGTTCCTTGTCACTTCAGGGTCGCAGGACCTTAGCGCTAGGTTTACGCGCAGGCGACAAGATACACTTACGTGTCCTCCCCAACACACACACACACACACACACACTCTCTCTCTCTCTCTCTCGCTCAGCCTTTACTCAGACCAGCATAACTCCACATGCGTCCTAGGCATTACCAGGCATTACCAGTTGGGGGCATCATTTGCCCGCACACTCGACTAAATTTATGCTCTCTCCAGCCGCGGTGTCCGCCATTGGGGAACTCATTTCCGCTGGAGAACAGCCTTCAGGACGCGATCTTCTTGGGGAATATCCAGCGACTTCATCAAGACTGTTGACTTAAGCAGAACAAATATCTCGCTGGATCTATGCGGGTGTACTCAACGATCTTCATTTTCTTTACTAAGACAAAGGGAAATCGTTTAGCTTCGTTATATTATAAAATGAACGAGGAGCAATATGTGGAAAATAATGAATTAGCCGAAATCAGTAAAGAAATTAATTACTTAAAGGAAATTAGACGCAGCTGCTGAGAAAACGCCCTTTGCATGTTTTGTTTAATCAGTGTCTTTTTATATGTAAATTGCAGAGGGAAGCGTGACCATTGGAATGATAATCGGACGTTGTAGAGGGAAGTGTGGTAATGGGACGTTTGTGTAACCCTGGGTTAAAACACTGACTTGCTGTTCTCCCATGTCGAGGAATCCGGTCCCAACTTAATCAGAGTAAATGGATAAAGAAACAAACTAAAAAAGAAAAGAACAGGGAACGAGAAACGAGAAGACAAATAGTTTGATATTTTTAGGCTTAGGAAAAACTTATCTTCTAAGCAGAGGTGGTCAGAATTTAGGAAAAAGAAAACATGAAAAGGTAAAGAGTTCCAGAGTAAAAAAATGTCAGCTCGATCCACCCTTTTGAGTTGCCATCAACCACCCGGTCCACGCAGCACTAATCTGACGCACTGGCTTGCCCAGTATTGCGTGGTCTGGGTAATGTCAGAGGCACGCAAGAGTCGAGTTAGAGCAAGTATGTGTAGAGTCACTTTCTTCTGTAGGATCAGAATGGATATGCTAGGTAAACTTCCATTCCCAAACCCAATTAAACTCCAAGAAATTGGCACACTCGGATTTGATATTCGGCGCATATGTCAGGGTAACTAGCGTTTTATACGAGTTTCTTGCTATTATAGTTTGATTATACGTGGCGTCTGTGGTGGAATGATAGAGGCTAATCCGGTTTTGTGGGCTTGATCTAACGTCTTTCCTGAGGAGGTTACGAGCAGGGAATTGACGAGGTGTCCTTCCGTCCCTGGTAACTTCTAGAGGGGTTGTATCCTGAAGTGCAACCCTTCAGGTTGTATTTTACAGTGTGGGAGTTGAGAGAGTCTACTGTCCGCTTACAGACACTTGTAGTGATGAAATGTCTTAGTCTACAGCTACGGAATGTAAGGAGAGTAGCCACCCTATCGACCTGGCCTGAGTCACCAGAGGCACTGTGACCCACGCTGAATCATATACTACCATGAACAGTCGTCATATTACGGAGGAAACCTCACCAGGTACCGTATGACTCGGTGACCATATCAACCATGTTGAGTCGTCCGCCAGAAACTCCGCAGCATCAGGTTCGACCCAAATGTTATCAGTAACCAGTACCATTTACCTCCTTCACACGCACTCGTTTTACTCCCCTCCAAGCTATCCTAATCCCAGGCCAATCCGAGCTGGATTTCTCTGTAAGTGAATTCATACACCCACAACCTAGTCTTTACGTTAATCTATTGTGGCAAGTCTAGTCATATCCTTTTGTAGAGCATTTGAAAACATGTCCGGCACGTCTGTGTTGCGGTCACGTAATCTCTTCCACCCTGTCAACTATGACGGACATCTTGTCAGCTTAACTAGGCAAAGTAATTGTCCATCACGACCCAGAGGCTTTACAAGTGGCTGATAGAATTAGAACGAAGAGTGTCGGAGGTCCTTTACTTTGTACTTAACCAACGAGATTTTACTCCTTACATTCTCGCCAGGAATCACTGTCATGTTTCTAATGTAGATAATTAATTCTAGACCCTGGTTAATGATCATGTCACGGATTATGCAGCATTCTAGAGTCTTAAGAAGTAGCTCCGTGCACTTACGGAACAATTGCAATCACGTTCGCCACCTTCAGATATCGAGACACTCAAGCACACATAATTAAGTTATATGTTTCAATAATCTGTGACTTCAGATCACAAAGGTTTTGCATATACTAATCCCGTAAGATACAATTAAATTTGCCTTTGAGGGAAGAGGTGGCTCATGAAACTGTATCGATTCATTTTACAGCTCTACACAAGATTTAAAGGGAACGGAATACTTCTGCTCGATGAAAGTAAAAAAAAGAGGAAGTAAAATAGGAGAATTGAAACCAGACAACAGTTCGGTGCTGACATGTCCGTGTTTCCAGTTCCACATTCTGTCCCTCATGATTGACGTGGACACAAAAAGGATCAATAGTTCCGATATTGGAAACTTTTGACTGTGTTGTTGTGTGTCTGTTATGAACTGTTTTAGGGCTGGGTGTGTTGTGTGCCGCCAGCGATGGTGTCGATGGACCCTCCTGACGTCTGAACTGTATAGTGGCAGATGGAAAGGCTGGCTACGACATTACTCCTTCCGAAAACCATACGAAATGCGCCTAGCCTCAAGTATACAGTGGGAATTTAGGGAGACTGAAAGTCTCTATAAGCAACGAAGATGTTCTACAGGCATGTACAGTGCACACGTCGTCAAGAGAAAGATAATATATTCATTTGAAATCCTGTGTGGGATCATGGCTTGAGCGTTGTTCTTCATTAAATTGGGTTTTATACATCTAGACAGTAGATGCGTCCTTGTTTGCATGTATGTGTGTGTGTGTGTGTATGTGTGTGTGTGTGTGTGTGTGTGTGTGTGTGTGTGTGTGTGTGTGTGTGTGTGTGTGTGTGTGTGTGTGTGTGTGTAAGACTCTTCCATAAGCCCGGCAGAAGCAGTGACCGTGTGTGTTTAAATTCTAACTCCTAAGCGACACGTCTTTAGTTTTGCGCTGCCCGAGGCCAAATTTATTAAAACAACGTCTCTTCCGTTATTTTTTTCTCCATCAGGTTTAAACACCCGAGTCCACCACAGGATGTATGCTAATTTTCTTGCAAGGTAGTATAACAAGGTAAGGAGACCGATGCCTACGAGGCTATTACTCCCAAAAGGTTTAAGGAAGTTTTAAACTATATACCTATATATCGGAAAGGGGATTCTCCCTTCGGCGATAATCGTATGTTAAATTCTCCCATTAGGATCAAGATTTGAACATACCACGATCGAGGTAGGGATATATTCTTTCTATAATATCCCAGGCATAGATTACATAATTTTTTCTGATAGTACCTCAGTCAAATTCGATGAGGAGCCTACTTAAACCGTGAATATATTAGACTTTCCTCTCGCCACATACGAGAACGTCAACGATAATGTCTTGGATGAGAAGAAAGTAATACAACTGATTAACGACAAAATACAATTAAGATAGCCCACGCCATGATGAGAATAAAGGAAAAAAGATTTTGACTGAGAAGTGAGAATTACTCCAGTCAACTGCAAGACTGAAGAATCTCGGACTTCACCTCAGCTGCAAGTCAAGTCAAGTCAAGGGGAGGTACAAAGATTCTGTAGCTAGAGAAAAGTCCATAATCCAGTCCTTTTCGAGGCCTTTGCTTGTAAATCTTACATGTTTTACGTAACGAAAGATGACGTTGGGTCATTTGAGACATATAGATGCTCTACCATATTCTACCTCACTCTAATTCACTTCGATTACACGCGAAACTTTTATATAAAAGGTTTAGGATCTAGAGCGAGAATCTGCATATTGGATTTTGAATACTTGGAAAGTGAATATCACATTCGGTGAATTTTGAATCTGAATAGAATATCTTTTAGCATTTTCTCCACGTTGAACACAGGAAAAATATTTTGCAGCGGATGTGTCGTCGGTGATACGTTCTTTATATCGGGAAAATATCTTCAAGGTTTTTTTGAAGGTTCTTTTCAAGACGCGAATCAGAGTTCTTTCAGGTCATATGGTCCGACAATAAGTGTTTGATGAAGGTGCCAGTAAGGATTACCTCGCTCAGGAATTGCCAGGGGAGTGGAAACTGAATTTTCATTTTTTTTTTTTTTTTCCGAGGAATTGTCGTGAGGTGAGGAAATCCCCCGGAGTGCAGACTAGTATGGAGACACGTACGAGACGCTGTGGATGTAGGGACAGATGAGGCAATGAAGGAATCTAATGCGATGGGAGCTTGTAGGCTCGTACGCAGAATGTCCTTTGGAAAACAGCGTCTTTGAATTACATATGATGAATCGACGTCAGTATTCATATCTCCTGTTATTTGTACACTCGAAATCAACTGAAATGCATTTCATATATAACCACATAAAACGTGTTTATCAGCACTGCCTATAAATACAGAGATATAGTGATATTCCTGTTTAATAAGTCAGCATTGAATCAATCTAACAATTTTTACCCTAAAATCGCGTCCGTGATAAGCATGTGCTGGTAAACCATTTACCGAGATGTGAGCATCTTTTTCCAACACGTATCTCGCGTCATTTAAGGAAAGGTTGTGACATGAGCGGGCGGAAATAACTTTGCGCATTGTCAGGACGAACATTTCAGTTCAAACGAATTTCTCAGGGCTGGCAACACAGATTCCGGAATGAAAATCCTTTTTATTCCTTCAGGATGATATAGTGATAAAAGCAACACAGGATTTTTTTTTTCTGCAATTTCCATAGGATTAATTTCTTAGAATAAATTGCACTGCATTCCGTGATGGTAATGATTTTTTCTTTACTTTTTCTTTCACGTCTCATTAGTAATTCCACCGATGTTCACCCTTGTAGTCTTAGGTTAGATAAAGATGAGAGAATCGCTCTACTCAATTTTCAATCTTTGTATTAGGTAAACACGCTTTTCTTCATTTTGATATATTTTCCATGTATCTTGTTGTAACAAAAAAACTTCATCGCTGCTTTTAATTTCTCGGCAGTAATACCTAGCAATAGTCTTATTTGCACTGTCATTTGGAGATAATTTCTATTGATTTTAACTGTGCTAATATGAAGCTGCTTTCATGTACCTCCTCGCGAAAGGTCGTTGTCCTGTCATCCCAGACAGAATGATTATGCTCCACATCAAACACATCTCCTCGGCAACGCCGTCGATGTGGTAGCTACATCCGGGAATATGATCACAAAGGGGTAGGCCACATCTACCAGGGCTTGACTGTTTCAGGACAATTGTTCAAGAGGAGAGCCCCAACTTTGAGGGGATCACGAAGAGGGAGGTTGCATCCATTTTACATCCTAGGCTCTGACTCTGCTGCGGAAGGCACCACAAGGAAAGAGAGAGATCGCATCTACCAAAGGCTGGCTGCCATAAGTAGCTCCAGTCGACATCTAGGTAGCACCCAGTGGACATCTCATTAGCAGCTTTCAGATTAAGTGATCATCTGCCAAAAGACTTTGAAGAAAGAAGGAACCTTAAGGTGAATGTCTGTGCTCTCCAACCCCGTCATCATAAAGGGGCTCTGGTAGTCTGTGATACATCAGGTCGTCTTCTACCGGAATGGCAACTTTAGGCCAGACTCTTTATGCATTTGCAGAGGACTTTGGTGCCTCCCGATGTGCTCTCGCCACTAATGACGAGGGAACATTATCCAAGCTGGCACTGTGAGCAGTAAAGAGCACATGTATATATATATACAGTGACAGTAGTCACCTTTCGTATTTCCTCTTTTTCCCGTTGTGTTGACGGACTGACATTTCCAGTAACTTGTTCCACCGTTGCAGTTGATTTTGAGGTTTCTAGAGTATCGTACGATCCATTAACACTTAAGAATTCCACGTTAAAAGTGTGATTACCAATGCCTTGGCCATTAAGATTAGAACTTCTTGTTAACATATTCATTGACGATAGGTCAAGAGCCAAGTTCGGCTCAAAACTGTATCGTTTAAATCCATATACAAAGTATGTTTGTCACTTCAGAGTGCTTGGTGGACATATCTGGAACACTTCTAACCCTGATGTACAATGTGATTGTGAGGCCATTAAAATCCTTATAGACTGTTTTCCAATAACTCTGTCATTATGCGGAAAATCTGACTTGAAATTGGGCGAAGGGGAGGACCACTTAGGCCATTCCTGAGCTCTCGAAAATTTCTTGAGTCGATTTTGCTCATCGGTGCTGTTGAGTGACCTTTATTGTCTAAGCAGTCCATTTACACCCTACAATAACGGCAAAATGAGGCGGATAGAAAACTCTAGTGAAAGATAGGAGTGCTCATGTAGTGTGATTTTTATTAGATTTATCGTTTAAGATGACTAATTTTAGATATCGCCAGCTGCAAAGTCAGTATGATGTTATATGCACTCATTAAATGCGTCTAAATGATAGAGGCGAAAATAGGGATAGATAGATGGAGAGGGCAAACTAATGACATTTCTGTCGCTACTAAAAGACTGGATTTATAAGTGATCCCTAATTATCCTGAAACATCCTTTCAGAACCCCACAAAACTGATGGAGAGGCAAAAGGGCGGAGTATAATGAAGAAAATTATGATACAGTTCTGTCTTGCCATTTTTGTTTGAAGATCCACGTAAAGAGACGGACGAAAACTGAGATAGAGTTCGTGAGAAGGTCTTTCTTTCACCTTCACAATCATCTGAGTCACTGCAGATGATGGATGCTATTGTGTGTGAGTTTCTGTTCGGTCCTCCTCTCATGCAAGGCATTCCAGTGCACGTATTCATTTATTTATAAATGAATACGTGTGCCAGTGCCGGGTGTCATTCTTTCTGATCATTAGCTTTTGTTGTGAGTAAAAGAATTTTTTTCCACAGTTAGAATATACAGACGAGGTGGACTCTACATTTAGAATGCAAATGACGTCTGGTCGATGGCACGGTGTTGGGCGACCCGACCCTACAACAGCTGAGCTGTTACAACTAACAAGATGCATCTAACATGCAAATGATGCCTGGTCGAGGGCAGGGTTTCGGGCGTCCTTACACCAGTTGAACTGGTAGAACTAACAAGATGCATAAAGAAATGTAAATGATGTCTGGTCGAGGTTAGGTTCTCCGGCGACCCATCCCTACACCAGCTGAACTGGTAGAACTAACGAGATCGGTCTAAAATGCAAATAATGTCTGGTCGAAGACAGGGTGTTGGGCCTCCCTAAACCAGCTGAACTGGTAGAACAAACAGCATGCAGATGCCTCGTCTTCATACACAGAGCCTCTTGTATGCATGCAAAACGATGGAACACCATGTCATACATGAGCTGGAAGGCCACACAAATATCCATGTGAATTATCATCCATCATCAACAGCAGTTACGTGTGGGTGATGATTGATCATGAATGACCTCTTCATGACCTCTCGATCCGTTTATATCATTCTTTTCACATAGCTCTGGGAGATAAGAGATTATAATGTTTAATCGTTTTGGATTATCCCCTTTACACTGCCCTGGTTCCGATCTTATCTCATTATGCATTTTTTGTCAAGCCACTGAAAATTTGGTGTGTGGGATCATGTTAGTATAGCTATTCATGGGAAACGATCGTTCAGAATTAATGGAAATATGTTATAATTTTGCTCTTCCTACGTGACTTCTCGTCCCTCCTCAGCCATGCCAGCCTCCTTGATTAGGTAGCAGCAAAATGTTAGTGCCTCTCTTAAGGACCTGACGGTAAGGAATATCGAGAATTAGTCAGTTCAGAATAGCATGATTGATAAGATTACGCTAAGCTAACATACCCAACCCAATTTTTTTGTCTCATCGCTTCATCTTCGCATATTTTTACTACTTTTGTTGGTTATAAAAGGGTGTTTTATTTTTCTATCCCTAAGAATCATTTTCCGCTGTCGATAAACAAAATGAATCAGTTAGTTTTTCGAGACCTCCTGGGGAGTGGGGGGCGGGGGCTATTTCAATCGTAAATCACCGCATGAAAAGAAGGATAATGGGAAATTGGCTGTAAAATCTTGCTGGTACACAATTGAACTGTACAACAGGATTATGTATATGTTCTAGAGACATCCGCCAGCTACTCTGAAATCGCAAACAAACTTTGTGTGTGTTGTTGCACGAAATTCGTTTTCTAGGCCTCTGTTAAAGAAAATGACACTGGGTAAGAAAAGCGAGTGTTTGAACGAACAGGTAACTCGAAATAGCGCCTTGATAGTTCTTCAGTGGCTCTGCTCTTATTGTTGAAAATAATGTTCATAACGTTCACAAGCAATGGAATTCTGTTTAACCTAACGAACTCTTCCGTAATTCGTTGCTGCATCAAACGAGAAACGACGGTGGTTGTTCAAAAAGCGACGTCTCCGAAATTATTATAACTGACCTAAATGTGTTATTTCCGTAAAGTTAATGACGCCTGATTGTTTCATAATGAGGCCTTGTTTGACTGTAATCCACATTTCTTTTTTATTTCAGTTATAAAAGTGGACGATTTATTTTTTCATGATACGAATACAATAAACCTTTTTTTAGAGGTTTCTGCTATTGTTACAGCAGGTTTCCATAAGATATTCTGGCAGAAGTAATGTTTACTCTCTTCCTTAGTCGTGATGATCATAAATACTCAGCACGATAGTCATTTCAGATTTTTTTTTTTTTTAACGTGAGCCAAATCACAGAATATTACTGTTGGGTCTCGGCTGCCGTCGCAATGCCTCTCTGTCTTTAGGCCGTTTCGCTTGAACACTACCACGAAGGAAATCCTGTTTTCTGGTTTTAAACAAATCACACAGTGTTCAGGTTTTTTGGTGACCTTTCTCTATTTTCACTTTATACTAGAATAATCTCGTGATCTCGTATGTTTTTTTCTTTATCTATTCTCATTCAGTCAGACTTTAAGTACGCTGTGAGCCAGAGCCTGACTCCTTTCAGCTGGGAAACAAATTCACCAATACTGACTCTGATACCTGACTATCCGGTGTCAGTGCATGTTTTCAGCTCTCCGTTTGAGGATGTGTTGTCAGGCGGTAAAGTGAGTCTCTTGCTGTAATGACACAGGCAGAATACAGCGCAGATTCCTACACCATTAAAGGTGATGCATAACGAAGAATGAGAAACTAAGATTTCTTATTGAAAATTCGAGTTATGTTGAATATTCGATCAGCTGTCGTGACTTTTCAGTCACTTCAGCGTAGGGTATACACATATCTTCTTTTTTTGACTTCCTCTCTGGGTCTGTTAGTCGATTACACGACATGTGTATAATCATACCTTACCAAGCAGCAGGGAAGATGTCGTCAGTGTGTTGTCATTACGATTCGAGCGCTACTGCTCAGCAACGGGTAACCATGACTAAAGGATTTTTTGAACAAAAGTAGAAAATGTGACAGTAACATTTAACAATTCAGGAATGTTTTGTGAGTTGAGGGATGATATAATTCAAGATTCACTGGGAAGAAGGAATTACATTTGCTGCCCATTGCGACGTGTGGAATCCCCTTCAGTGCTGATGTTGGGTGGAGTGCAAGACGCGAGGAGGGTGTATTATATTTGCCTTCCTTTCCAGCATGGACATCCGTGCCATCAATAAGAAACAAGATCCAGACTGTAGTTTAAGATTCAGCCAGGGACAAATATCCTTTATATAGACATGACAGGCCAGAGCGAGCTTCAAGTCCGTTTACTCCTTCTTGGAAAAGAAATTCCGCGGAAAATATATTTCCTTCTCGTCCTGCCGGTCGCTTATTTTCAGAGCTTGTCTGTCCGAGTCGTCAACAGGTTCTGCAGGCTCTAACAAGCACTGCAGCATCACATCAATATCTTTTTAACTTACATTTCTCACATGACCTTTGAACAAACTGTTTATTCACTAGATTCATGAGATATTTTTCTTCTTGAGAGAAAGTGAAAGCAATTAGTAGGTGCATTTGAAGTTCGAGTGTTTTACATATATATATAAATAAATAAATATATATATATATATATATATATATATATATATATATATATATATGAATGTATGTGTATATATATGTATGTATGTGTATATGTATGTATGTATGTGTATATGTATGTATGTATATATGTATATATGTATTTACGTATGTATATATGTATATATGTGTGTATATATGTATATATGTATGTATATATGTATGTATGTATGTATGTGTGTATGTACATATGTATA
>JAYMFT010276986.1:0-10544 GCA_038088735.1 Panulirus argus | reverse complement strand
AAATATATATATATATATATATATATATATATATATATATATATATATATATATATATATATATATATATATCGACGATGGTGTAAAATTTAAGAGATTCAGTGCGTCAACAAATTCCTATTTATCTGTCAATCAATCTATAGATCTATCTACGGCTGTTTCCGTTGCTACTGGCTCGCGAAACTACGCCCAGGAAACAGCGAAAACTGACTCGTTCTCTGGCCAACAGCAAGACGTACTACTAGGCATCGCTATGTGACAGACCACCCGGCTATTAAAAGTAATACGAGGTCCTTCACTCCACTAGAGATGATTCAGTCAATTCACAACTTGTTTTAAAGGTGGATTTGGACTGTGGTAGTGTACAGGTGTTATTGGTACGTCTTCAGGAGAAGCCAATGTTTTTTGGAAGGGATTTAACGACACGGATAATACTCAAGACGAGTCCAGTACACTGCAAAAATCACGCTTCACGAACTCTGCTACGGTCTTAAAAGTTTTCATCACTATGCCAAATACTGACCATCATTCAATGGGCATAATCTTGATGTCCGATGGATTTCAGAAATACTTGATCATCTTGCAAAGACTGCAGAGGAATGCAAGAAAATCCATGAGAATATTTGTGTCATTCATAACGACATAAAAGATAATATGAATATAAGAAACACCATCACGGAATTTGCTTTCAGCATGGGATCTGTGGGAGTCCTGTGGTTTCAGTGGTGAATTTGCATATCAGATCCATCATGGGAGGATGTGTTCTCTCGTGAAGAACAGATTTGCGATGCAGTGGATTGCGCTGAACACGAAGGAAGACTTGAGGAACCTCGTGAATCCAGTTTAGCCAACGGAAGCTGATCGAAAAGTTCCTTCTACTTTGTCAGTGATGGAGAGAGCAACTCTGGTATATTAATTGACCCCACCTGAAGCAAGCTAGGAAGGTTGAATCTGAGGGTGAGACCGAGATGGGTGAGTTTGAGGACGAGACCGAGATGGCTGAGTCTGAAGGCGAGACCGAGATTGTTGAGTTTGAGGTCGGGACCGAGCTGGTTAAATCGGAAGTCGAGACCGAGATGACTGAGTCTAAGGACAAGACCGAAATGATTGAGCTTGAGGACGAGGCCGAGATGGTTGAGTCTAAGGGCGAGACCGAGATGGTTGAGTCTGAGTTCGAGACCGAGATGGTTGAGTCTGAGGTCGAGACCGAGCTGGTTGAGTTTGAGGACGAGACCAAGATGGTTGAGTCTGAGGTCGAGACCGAGATGACTGAGTCTGAGGACAAGACCGAGATGATTGGGTCTGAGGTCGAGACCGAGATGGTTGAGTCTGAGGGCGAGACCGAGACGGGTGAGTTTGAGGTCGAGACCGACATGGTTGAGTCTGAGGTCGAGACCGAGATGGGTGAGCCTGAGGACGAGACCGAGATGGTTGAGTCTGAGGACGAGACCGAGGCCTGGAGGGTTGAATTTAATTAAGGAAGAGGTTGATATATATTTTTTCCACTTTTGGGGGGAGACATACAATTCCGTACAGCCTATACGAGTCACCACACTTAAAGGGACAGGAAAATGTCTCAGAAGGTCCTGAGGAGGACATGAAAGATGGTACCTGAAATACAAGAAAGGAGTTACAGAGAGAAACGAGAAAACTAATTAAGATATTCAATTTTTCTAATGAAATTAACCGTGTTGACAGTAGACAATTCTAAGAATTATCCAGAGAAACAAGAACTAGAGATCATAACAAGACACAGAGAACAAAACGTGTTCTAAAAGATGTGAAGAACAGGAGTTCTTCTTGTAGCGGCAGTAAAGCTGTGGATGAATGAGTAATGTGGGTAATGAAACGGTGCATGCAGAAAAAAAAAAAATGTATGGACCCTACGAGTGCAGAACTCACTCCTCGAAAATACACATACAATAATAAATACAAACACACAGAAACGGTTAGATATCTACACACACAGACACGCACACACACACTCGCGCGCTCTCCAGCGCACACACACACACACGCATTCCCACACACACACACACACCCACACCCACACACCCACACACACACACACACACACGGGGATATATAAAACGCGAGAATCAGTGGGGAAAATTCTAGTGCAGGCCGGCCGCCCGGCACCTCCGTCGATAAGCAGCGCCTTCATATCACTTTCCCGCCAGTTGGCGCGCGGCAAGAGGAGAGGCGACACCTCGCGCGAGCTGCTCCTCCTCTTCCTCCGCTCCGCACTTCTGCCTTCTCCCGCGCCCCACGCGTATATACCCACGACCTCCCTCGGCTCGTTATTAATGCGTGAACGTCGAGATGTTGAAGCCGGACCCTTAGATCCAACAGGACCTCACGTGCTCTGAACCTGAGACTCAAATACCCGTACAGACTTTCAGAGTGGAACACACCAGTCTTTTCGTGGATACCTGGAGATCGTGGACGGACGGGACAGAGGCGCACGTTTTTTCGAAGCGGCGTCTTTTTCCTCCATCGCCGGCGAGACGTGAGCCAGGTGGCGAGAGGCCAGGAGGGTGGAGGAGGACCCCCGCAAGGGCCAGCCATGAAGGCCAGGAGAGCGAGGACGCCCCACGAGGACAGTGAGGGTGAGGGCGGCGGCATGGGTCCCCGCTGGTCCATGACCAGGGGTCTCGTGGCCCTCTCACTTGTCCTACTTGTTGCGGGTAAGTACCGCGCTTCCGCCTGCTCCTCCCCCCTTTCACTCCACCCTCTCCTGTCTGTCTCTCGTATTTCCCCCAGTTCTTCTCCTTTCTCTCTCTCTGTTTAATTTATCATTCTCGTAGTTCCCGTTTCTTCTCCTCTTCCTCAGTGTAACGTATCATCTGCGGTTTACTCTCTCCACGTGTAGTATTCACCTGTGTTTATCAGTGTGGTTACTACTTTCATACGTACTCTCTCGTTACGTATTTATCACCAGTGGTTCCCTGTACGATTTTTCCTCTCCCAATTGTTGTGTTTCCTGCGCCGTTCATCTATTTCCTTCTCCTCCGTTCTGTTCATTCGGTGAACCTCATTCAACGTCGTCTGTTGCGTTCCTTGCCTCTGCCCCCACCTTTCATTCTGGCCTGTACTTCGACCACACCTCCGGCCGAGTCTCCTGTTTTTCGTCCTTCTTCACTTTCCTCCACCCAGTCTATCTTCTCCTGTCGTTTCGTTTCCATTCACCTTCTCCCATTTAGTTCACACGTGTTCAACTCTCAGGAATCTCAATCACCCTTCCACTGGTCTCTCTCTCTCTCTCTTTCTCTATTCGTCTATCTCCATCCCCTTCGAGAGATAGGAATTCCTCCTGTTTTCTTGAGGTCCCTTACCATCACCCCGAACAAATTCATTTTTCCCTGTAAAACATCTCGTAGGTACTGAGTCACGTTTTGTACCTCGTAACATGTACTTTGTCTCGCAAAATGACACCGTGAACAAACAACATGATCAAAATCAAATACGGAGAGTACTAGCTTTAAGAAAATATATGACATAGGTATGAGATATCTAGTATGCGTATGGTGATGACAGCATATTCCTTTTTTTTCCAAACCACTGCTTCTCTTTAGACGAATGTCTGTCTAGCTGACGTCGCTAACTCGGCGCGGAAGGGCGTAGCTGAATGGAGCGCGGGTCTTCTTGAGTCTCCTCAATGGACAAATGCCTCCCGCTGGTGTTGTGACCGGTTTTAGATCCCGCAAAAGCTACTACGTGCGGCTCCAGCGGTGAGTTAATCCGGCCAGGAGACGGGCGTTAGCGTAGCTTCCCTTACCTGTGTGAAATCTTTAACCCTGCTTCCATGGCACTACGAGTGATCACGTCTTTTGGCATCCACGTTTTTTATATTTTTCCCCCCATTTCAAGAACGATCCCCCCCAAAAAAAAAGAGAAATGCCATACACTGGAACCCTAGAATGAAAGAGTTGTCGTAGAGGACTAAAAGATATGGAACTTGTTTTACAGACTGCGAGTAAAACAGAGGGCGCTCGTACTCCGTTCTCAGTTGAGTCTTGTTCAACAGGTGATCCTCTTCCTTCCAGACTGGATCCTCATGGCCTGGAGGAGCTCTTGTGACCAAAGGGCTTTGCTGACGACGCAAATTTGCCCATGTCGAAGTCTTTTTGTCGTACCGATGGGCAAGTCATTAAAGTAGTCTCCTTTGGGACGTCTGGATCCTCTTTAGCTGCGAGGACATGACCCATATCCCCAACGATGCTTGTATGTTTCTCCCTTTTGCCTGGGTGCGTTGAGGCCTTCCCACGTGAGGGGAATCCGATCCTCTAGTGCCAGGATGTAGGACCTCGGATTCCGACAAAAAAAGAAAAAATAATGGTGTTACCGGATTTCGCCTGCATGTGGTTACACAGCGAGTGAAAGAAAAGCAAAAAAACATTCACCTTCGGCTAGGGTTACATTATTGTCAATGGACGGCAAGAAGTACAGACAGTTTCGCCGAGGAAATTCTCACTCCAAAGCGGATCCATTGTTTCCCCTGAGAATGACGGAAGTCCAGCCCTGAATTCAGCGGCTGAAATCCCATTAATGGGTCCTAGTGTTATATAATAAGATAATAATGATGATTTTGATTACATAAAAAATTGTTGATAGAACAATTATAATAATCATGATGATAATATCAATAATGATAATAATAATAAAATGATAATGATAATAACTATTAATAACATTAATAAAATAATAATAATAATAATAATAATAATAATAATAATAATGAAAATAATGATACTACTACTACTACTACTAATAATAATAATAATAGTAATAATAATAATAATAATAATAATAATAATAATAATAATAATAATAATAATCTGAAATAAGGAATATCATTACTATGGAGACCAATAAGCCCATATTACTTGTAAATATGTGGGTCCGTATTCCCTAAGAACATCGGTCCTGTTTTCCTAAACTGATATTCATTCTAAGAATATTCATAAATATTCAGTTCCTATATACGTGAGTAAATAACCTAAAAAGACGATAGTCTCTGATGGTTAAACAGACTGTGACCCTTATTGCCTGAATAAATAAAATCCGTTACGTGAACAAGATTATCTGTCCCTTATTTATGAGAGACCCTGTTAGTTACCAGTGTGTACGTGGGTGCTCATTCCTTGTATATACGTGGGTAAGTTCTTAGAGTCTGATTTTGTTTAAGGCCTCATAATCTATTTGTGTTTTGGTTCCCATCATCTCTGCTTTTAGCTTACGTGGGTCCTCATAAATTTTAGGTGTGAGTAAGTCTCTCATTACCTGGCCTCATAGAGGCACACTCACTACCTTGCTTGTGCCAGGGTGCTCTTATATGAGGGCGTCCCAGCTATCTCATTACATGAGTGATGATTTGGTCCCTAGTGCCCGAGATTGTGAGGGGGGTGGATGAATGTGTGAGTGAGCTGGAGGCTAGTATGGATGAGTGGATGAGTGTGTGTGTGTGTCCGGTTGTCGTCCGCTGGTACGACCACAAGTACCTGGTTGAGTCGTCCGGCCCAACACGACCACTGGGGTCTGGTTGTCTATCCTAAAGCAACCAGCAAGCGCCCGGTTGTCGTTCGCGCTAAGACGACCACTGCAGCCCGGTTGTCGTTGCAGCCCTAACACGACAACATTTGTCCTAGTGTCGTTTCTCTCCCCCCACGTCCACGTCCGCTGTGACGCCACTTCTGAAGAGACGCCACACCGAGCCGGAGGGAAGGAGGAACTTTTTATGTTTGCGTGCATAAAACACGGAAAATTGCGACACTCAAGTGTCCTACTCCAGTTAACACGGACGCATTGCGTCTCGTATCGCAACAGTGAGCTTTGGGACAGTCCTTCAGCTCGAAGAACAGCGGCAAGTCATGTGAGGTGTGTACAGAATGAATGAAACCGTGCTGAAGATATAGTGCAAGTTGAAATGAATTTACAATATTAAGTAAATCGTCTGGTTAGAGTATACGGTACACACACACACACACACACACACATATATATATATATATATATATATATATATATATATATATATATATATATATATATATATATATAGGCATAAGGAGAGAGAATCATATCAAAATATTATAGCCTGCATCTCCCTTAAAGACACGGGCTAAGAGCCAACACCCGGTCCTACCATATTTTCGAGCTATCTCTGGGATTATCAAAGAATCTTCTGCTCTGATGGAGGTGTCTGCCTCCCCTCCCTAATCCCACATCCAATCCCCCTCCCCTCTTCAAAAGCTTCCCAACTCCCCATGGGCCATATACACACAGCGAATCCTTACATGGTCTTAGGACTATACGTAACACCAGAAGAAGAAGAAGGAGTTGAAGATTTCACAGGTTGGTGGTAATAGACTGACGATTGGCGGTATTATTGACTTTGGAATACTTAAGTAACTTAAATGACCCAATTACCTAACTAATCATCCAACTAGCACCCTTGCCTCCCTCCTCTATATAAAGCAGGTAATGTGATTCCTTCTTCTGAATAGGTGACAATCGAATTTCCCTCTTCCTTGGACTAGGCTCCGAATTGAACGAGAGAAATTCCTTACGAAATGTGTGTGTGAGGAAACAGACCTTGTTCTGAATTCACACAGGGAATATGCAAGAATATAAATAAACAGAGAGACAGACTATAAATCCTTGCACACACACACACACACACGCACCAACTTGACTGCTCGCAAACACCAGTAACAGACAGACAGACACATACACAACACAGACAGACAGACACAAACCCGACTGCTCACGGAAAGTAATCTAGTTTTAGCGAGACTGGTTTAAAGGCGGGACGGAAATGTGACAAATGAAACGTTTATTGGCTTGACAGTGACAGTCATCTGAGACTTGACAGCCGGAGGAGTAAACGATACGTGGGAGATTTGACGGCAGTTTAATACAGGTACAACTGTCAAATTTGACGGAGTGAGATTATTACCTACACGGATGGCCATGACTGAGAGATGACATGACAATATTCATGACAGTGATGGCGTATAAGAAGGGGAGTTCATGAAGGCTTGACAGCATAATGCTAGTCAACAGGCTTGACGGAGTGCGTAATTGTAAAGCTAATGAAGGTTTGGTAAAGTTGATGGAAATCCAAGACAGAGATACCACGGCCTCAGGAGATACACACAGACACAGACACAGACACAGACACAGACTCACACACACACAGTCACGTCATTCAACTGCATGACTTATCATCATTCAAGACATAAACACGCATTTACGAGTGATGTTTACAAAGATGTTTTTTTTCCGCACGACTGCAGTTGGCCAGGTTACAAACCTCACTATTTCGAGACGTTGCAGAGATTCTGCATTACGAGAGGATATATGTATATATATATATATGGTCGGTAAAATAAGAGGAGGAATGGGTATGGGATATTAGTAGAGACGGGAGAGAGGAAGTAGATGGCAGCAGAGTGGGGCATTGGGTATGAGAAAGAGAATAAGAGTAGAGGAAGAGAGATTATTCATGGAGAGAAGGAAGAGAGTAAGAGAGGGGCGACAGCACCCCTTGTTTGCAGAGCAAGTGAGAGAGAGAGACGCGTGACTCCATCAGCGACTACGGGAATGGGACCACTTAGAGACGAAAATATGCAGAGAGGAGAACAAAAACCAAAGCAGGGAAGTTTTACAAGGTAAGGAGTTACGCCACACCCTGTCGAATGCTTTGAAGGCTTATGCCACACCCTGTCAAATGCTTTGAAAACTTACGCCACACTCTGTCCAAATGCTTTGAAAACTTACGCCACACTCTGTCCAAATGCTTTGAAAACTTACGCCACACTCTGTCCAAATGCTTTCAAAACTTACGCCACACTCTGTCCAAATGCTTTGGAGACTTACGCCACTCCCTGCCGAATGCCTTGAGAACTTACGCCACACCCTGTCAAGTGCTTTGAGGGCTTATGTCACGCCCTGCTAAATACTTTGAAGACTTATACCACACCCTGTCAAAATGCTTTGAAGAGACGTTACGAGTCAAGACGGAAAAGATGCATGAAAACACTCAGAACAATCAGGAGTCAGGTCAGGTCAGGTCAGATGCCACTAAGACGCGGCGCAAGAACAAGGTAGAGGCACTCAGGACCCAATCAGGGGCGTAGAAACAGGAGTAGTTCAGGTGAGTCACAACGGTCGATCTCTCACTTGCAAAAGACACTAATTTTGACCTAATGGACGGAATGCGTTTCTAATTACCACAGTTACTTTCCATACGAATATCTTGTATATCATAATTATCAATTATTTTTACCTTTGTAAATTATCATTACGTAATTCAGTCGAGGATAATTTTTTTCTATGTTCTAGGCATTTGTTATCGTGGGCTTTTTCTTTGTTTTTTTGTTTATGTCGAAGGATTACATAATCAGTCCTCCTAATTAGCCAGACACAGAACAATAATTTTCTTGCTCGAGAAGTGAGGTCAAAATACCATTTATCTCACCTCGTAGATAATTGTTCGCTTTAGATTCCTTAATTACAATGTGCACATTAGATTCTGTTGAAGCCTTACACATTTCTCACTCTCCCAGCAAGACCTACACGTTTCTCATCGTCCTGGTGATACACACACGTGTTTCTCATTCTTCTAGTGAGACTTACACATGTTTCTCATCATGTTGGTGATTCATACATATTTCCCACCATCTTGGTGATTCCTATACATTTTTCTCATCATCTTGGTGATTCCTACAGATGATTCCCACTATCTTGGTGATTCCTATACATGTTTCTCATTATCCTGGTGATTCCTGCACACGTTTCTCATTGTTCTAGTGAGACAACCACACGTTTCTCATCATCCTGGTGATTCCTACACATGTTTCTTATTATCCTGGTGATTCCTATTCCCGTTTCTCATCCTTTCAGTGAGACCTACACATACTATTCATCATTCTGTTGGACACCAGGTTCGTCCCCTCTTCATCATTCACAAGGGTTGTTCATACACTCATCATCTTTCCATGAGACCCATACTCATCACGAAGAGAGCTAAAACTCATCATTGGAATGTTACTCATGATACCAACACAGCGTCCCATTCTGTTTTCCCCCGTATGTCATTGCAAAGCTCGTCATCCACCACAAGTAGACAAAAGACCTGTTCTTCCACTCTTCAAACTCATCCAACTCTCCCTGTTGGATGAGTGAGAGATTAGCAGCATCCACGTCGCCAAATCACTTTGATGAAGGCGCAAAGTGGAATATCATCATCATTACCATTGCAAACAGCGGAGGAAAAAAATGGGTATATGCATTTTTTTGCTTTTTATTCCAATGCAAGACCTGAATGCAAGGATCCGTCGTCATGACTATCGTGAACTAAAAGTCATTGTAAGAGGATAAGCATTCGTTAACTATTTACAGTTAGTATGTGTTTCAAAATTAATAGGATGACTGATAATTAATGATAACCAACGTGTATATAACTATTTATGCATTTCAAAGTTTATTCACTCAGTCTCCTTCATCATATAAAGAATAAAGTCTTGCATACTGAAATATACTTCAAAATTTTCTCTAGAACGAAGAAAAATAAATATTTTTTTAAAATCATACGCGCAGGGATTTTTTATACATACGAATACATATAAAAAAAAATCAAATTATACAACTATTAAAAAGGACACGCCAGAGGACGCAGAGAGGAATGTACACACACACACACACACACACACACACACACAGACGCGCACACAGACGCACACACACACACACACACACACACGCATACACCGGCGACTCACGAATTCGTTCATGGCACCTGAAGAGGAAGTTGGCGCAGCATTCAGACGAATGAATAAATAAAAAAAAAGCAACTAAATGTAAATGAGGAGAAGAGTAAAGAGTGTTTTCCTTTTCGGTCGGTGGAAGGAGCCAATCTCGGCCCCTCAATGCCGCATCGTCGGCCAGGGAAGAATTTTATTTCAGATGCTGGGCAGGGATAGAGTACCTTGGAAAGTGATATATATGTGTATATACATTAACATAAAAAAAAAACGATATGAAAAGGAACCACAAGGTCTTTGATGAATGCAGGGACAGAGGGAGCAGATTTGAAGGATGTAGATGAATGCATTGTTGAGTCATCAGCATATGAGTGCATTGGATTACTTTTGGAAGAGAGAGGCTTGTTGAAGAAAAGGAGAAAAATTGTTCAGGACAGTACAGACCCTTGAGGGGCACTGCTGTTTATGGAGAAAAAGGGGGAGGCTGATCCATCAACAACCAGAGATAGATCGGCCGGAGAGGAAGCTAGATATCGAGCAAAGTGATGGCAAGAAGCCAAAAGAGGGGAGTTTAGAGACGAGACCCTGATGCCACACCCTGTCAAAAGCCGTAGACAGGTCAAGGGCAAATACATATGACTCCCCAAAATCTTTCAGGGAAGATGACCAGACATTAGTAAGATAGGAGAGAATATCACCCGTGGATCTCGCCTTACGGAAGCCATACTGGTGATCAGAGAGAAGACTGTGATTTTTGAGGTGTTTAAGGATATGGGA
>JAYMFT010276985.1:0-24107 GCA_038088735.1 Panulirus argus | reverse complement strand
ATATATAAAAAAAAAAAAAAAAAATATATATATATATATATATATATATATATATATACTGTCCTATTATATCCACCCTCAGTGTCCCGGAACACCTGGAGTGCAGTTGTATGGCATTATCATCGCCTCTGTTGTCAGGCGTGCGTGAAGCCTGTGGTGTGTCGGTACTTAATTGGACCTTATGACAGTTGTGTAATGCTTCTCCACCTCGTCCCCAATATAGGTCCCGACCTCCCCCAAGCGGTGTCAGAGGTCACTGGACCTTTAAGCCAATCAATAGCAGAGTTCTGGGGGGGGGGTCTTGTACTGACGTTACTTAACGGATACCTACGAACGATATATTGCCTGAGGGCAGGGGCCGGCGCGTAGCGCTCACCGCAGGGATGGGTGTAGAGTTTGGGATTAAAGATTCGTGTACGTTACCCGTTGTCTCGGGTGTTGCGCGTGAAGGGATGACCTAGGGAGCCGACGGGTCACTTGTATATGTGAGCTGGTAGAGCGGATCGGGATGGTGTGACGCAGGCGGGTGGAGAGAAGGGAGAGTGTTATTACCTAGTGTGAGCTGGGCTCCAGTTAGTGTGTGTGTGTGTGTGTGTGTGTGTGTGGGGATGGGTCGACCAGCCACCCACCCAACCCACCTTCCTCCTCACCTTTAAGTATGACACGGAAGCAGAGCATGGCGGCCTCCTGTTTAAATGACTCGTGTAGGCCAGGGTGCGTGCCTGCTTCCCTCCCTCCCTCCAAGACATATGTAGCTTCAACCTCCCTCCACCCCCCCCCCACACACCCCCCCTTTTTTTTTCTTGGGGAGGAGGAGGAGGGAGGAATTGTTTACCTTTTTTGGAGGTGTTTGGAGGAGGGGATTCCATTTCCGGGGAAGTTGGAGGATACGTGTGTGTGTGTGTGTGTTGGGTGCTGGTGGTGTCATAGAGGAGAAGACATTCATGTATACGTACACACACACACACACACACACACGCACATACACACGTGCTTTGACATACGGGGGCGTTTCTGACCACGAGGCTCGCGTGGGTTCGAATCCTTGGCGCGGCAGTCGGTCAACACCCAACCCAGGTGTTTATCTTACCCTCCCCTCCCTGGGGGCTGGTTTTTAAGTGGGTACTTGGCTTAGGCCGGTGTGTGTGTGTGTGTGTGTGTGTTTACACACAGAGAGGAGTAAAGACATGATATATATATATATATATATATATATATATATATATATATATATATATATATATAGACAAACAATAATGATAATTACGATAGACGTTAGCCCTTTGAACTTACAGATACGACCCTTAGACATGACGACCTGGCCTTTTGGACCTGTGGTCGTTGCTCACTAAAGGCCAGCGGGCCGTGATAATCAAAGGTCGGAGCGTCGTGCTCAAGGGTCGTAGGGTCGTGTTTGCGGGTCGTGGCGTCGTGTTCAAGGTGGTTAGAGAGCGTGGAGGTTGACGGTGAGGCGGACGACAGAACTTGTACACCAAAGGTGACGTCATCAGCGTTACCATGAACGCGATGACATCATCAGGCGGTGACATCATCGGTGTTACCAACAAGACTAATTGTTAACACTTCATGTTACAGTTGAGGAAGAGGGGCGTAACCACCAGCTAGTATTTCTGTTGTCAGAAAATGTAAAACACCCCTTCTTATCAGGCCAGATTAGAGATATAGTGAAACATCCCATTTTCTATATCGCACAGAAAAAGGGAAATGTGTACGGAAGAATCTGTGCGTGTGTTGCGCTGACATTTTGGTCTCAGCGGCTATAGCTGTTGTGTTGCGGTGTGTGTGTGTGTGTTGCAATAGGTGTTTTTACGTGCTGGAAGGCGAGAGACCACATTGTGGAAAGGAAGTGGCGGGGGAAAGGGTAGAAGTGTGGGAGGGGGGGGGGTAGTTTCGTTGGTTGGCTGGAGCAGTAACAGTAGCGGTAGCACTGTGGTGTTGTGTGTGTGTGTGTGTGTGACGGGATGGTGTGGGTACACCACCTCGGTGTATAGGGTGTGTGGTGGGACCTGGGTGTATTGTGTTTCGTATACCCCCTTGTGATCGTAGTGTGCGGTGGGGCCTGGGTGTGTTGTGTCACACACCCACGGTGTTTACTCTGTGGTGGGACCTGAGTGTACTTTGTGGTACGTTCCCGATGTATATTGTGTGGTGGGACATGGTCTTCTTTAGTATCATGAGTTCATAAATCCTCTTCGAGACAGAGGCAGAATGAAAAGGAAAATCTCCAGCCCAGCAGTTGGCATGTTAGTAATGCAGAAGGCACCACCCACCTCTCCCTCCGGCTCAACAGCCGGCTGGATTGTAAAAGAGAAGTCAACCGCTGAAGATAATGGGAAGGTGTTGAAAATATGGCCATCATACTGCAATAGGTATCGCCATATCGAGACAGTTCTTGGTCGACTTAGTGGAGAGGAGACCTGCCCCATTGTGTAAAACCAACCATTGCAATGTGACAGTTGGATCGTATGCTAACGGAATACCAAAGATATGGGAATATATATATATACATTATGGTGGAAGATATAAATGTATTTGAGAAATTTGAGACAATGTTGTTTTTATACTTTTTTTTTAAAGAGCCATTATATATAATTCTGTTTAAAGAGTTTAGATTTTTTATATGTTTTTATGCTTAAACACGCTGAATGACCATTGGATTCTAGCGCTTTACAAACTCTGCAGTATGAAAATCAACCTTCCCTCGCGTCTCTCGCTCCTGTACAACACCGCGAGGAAAACGCAAAAGAAAAAAAAAATCTCGGAAGATAGTGTACTACAGGGAGGGTATACTGACAAGGAAATTCTATAGGGATGTGAGAATGGGAATCGCTCGTAGTAGCGTAGTCCCCTCGCGGGCGTAGGGGCTGCCTGGGTAAGCAATGTAGCCCTTAGCAGGTAGGACTACTTGGTAGCAGAACGGTTGGGTCATTATTTGTAAGGAGAGAGATGAACGGGTCCCCATATGTTGTTGTGTAGTCTTATCCTTGTAGAAGCAGTCATGAGCTTTGGTCAGTGTGTGTGTGTGTGTGTGTGTGTGTGTGTGTGTGTGTGTGTGTGTGTGTGTTAGCATAGTCACCAAGGTTGCCGAGTCATTTGTCAGTTTTTTTTCTTCGGCCTGTTGTGACGTCAGGTACTACGTCATTCCTTGTGGCTCGTCAGGTGGATGACGTCACCACCAAGATGACCTTTCCCCCTACCCCCTCCTATCGTGCTTCCTGTCGTCGGGCCTCCAGCGTCCGTCAGGGTTTTTGTCGAGAGAGGATATACCCCGCCTCCCTGTGTGTGTGTGTGTGTGTGTGTGTGTGTGTGTTGTAATGAGGCTGGTATTGGTAGAATCGCAGGTGTTCTGGTAGGACTGGGTTGTGGTTGGCTGTGATGCCGTTGCCGAGGGAGTCCTGGGTAGGGCAAGCGTACTACTCCTAGTGAGCCCCGGGAAACGCAAGCGTTTCCCCGTGTCGGTGTCCTGGGGGACGCCACAGGTGTGGAGGGGGTGGGGTGGGGGAGTAGTGGAGGGTGGAGACGCGACCCGTCCTCCTCCCTTCTTCGGAAGCGCACAGCCTGACGGCGGCGCTGACTGAGGAAGTCTGCTGGAAGCCACGGAATGAGACCACCCCCGCAGCCCAGAGCTGATGGCGGCTTTGCGTAATGCTTCGTACGAGTTGTGGTTGCGTCGCAAGCGTTGGTGAAGCTAACGAAGGCTGTCGGATTGCGGATGGAAATGACTTAGGAAGCTGTTGAGGCTCCTTGGGTGTGGCAGAGGAGGTCTTCATATTTCGAAAGTGCTCTCGAGGCCGTGTTGGTGTGACGGAGGAGGTCTTCTCATTACGAAAGTGCCGAGAGCCAAATGCCAGGTGTGTGTGTTAAGCCCCAAGGTGATGTACGACTTCCACAGTGACAGCTGGGGGTAGTGGGTGACTGTGAGGCTTGCTGACCTCGGTGCCTGAGGAGAGACGTACGAAGTCCTGTGGTCAGTGGGGAGCCTCGATGGCCAGAGAGGAGTGTGGGTGTTTTGGGGCAGAGATAGGTGTCCGGCATGCTCCCTTTACATTGTCGTGGTTGAGTTAGTGGGTGGTGGTGAAGGGCCGTCCCTTCAGGTTATGTAAGTGTCTGGGGACTTTTGAGGTTCTAGTGCTGACTCAGGGGTCGTTTGTTGGTGGGGCATAGAGGGAGGCTGGGAACCCGGGGGGTGTGTCTGGGTTGACAGGGGGTGGAGGGGAGGGAGGGGGGGGGAGACAGATAGGGTAACTGGTAGATGAAGACGAAGTGGTGGTTGATAAGTTAAACTACTGCACCGTCCAATTGTAGAGAGGTGATATTGTCGCAGGGATAGGAGAGGGTCGACCTCTCCAAACCCGTCACATCTTTAGCTTTCCCGTACCAGTGTGTGTGTGTGTGTGTGTGTGTAAGGATAGGCGAGCGTGTGTTAGGGGGTAGAGCTTGGCGTGTTGGAAGGCATTACAGTAGCCCCTACCGTGCGTTGCGTATGGTTGGGAACGTGCCTGTGCGTAATAACCTAATTGTCCAGTACGAGGACCGATTCCTACGCTATTGGCGCCGCTTTCACGTTTGTTTGTGTGTGTGTGATATTATAATGAAGATAAAAGTAAGAATGATAGCAGTGATGATAACAGTGTTTGTAATGGTAATAATGAAAATGATAATTCACAGCTAGAGAGAGAGAGAGAGAGAGAGAGAGAGAGAGAGAGAGATGGTGTGGCGGGCAGCAGGGGCCGCGTAGCTTAGGTTACACCCAGAGTATCTTGTGTACCGCGTACCTGGCTCCAGGTACCGTAGCTTAGGATAACCCAGGGTATATCGTGTACCTTGTACCTGTCCCTAGGTACATACGACCCCACCCCCATGAATACCTCGTGTACCTCGTACCTGTCCTGAGGTACCCGGAATCGGTACCGTGCACCAGGGTACGCTTCACTTCCCATGTCTCTGTTAGGAAGATTTAGTGAGCCATCAGTCTCAAATTCGTTCGGTCAAAAAACGCCAATAATATACGTCGATTTGTTGGCAAGAAAAATGACCAACCTCGCGAATTAACAATTATAGAATCGTAGATAGATGGTAATTAGATACCCAGATACCTAAATTATATTCATTCAGTTTCGCCAAGTTATATAAATCAAGTTAATAAGGCACCCCAGTTTCTGTCCTTGCTACACATGGTATACAGAAACGGTAATTAGCGATTTTGATTAACGATGATGATTTATATATTGCCATCAAGGTAATGAAAATAAAATCTAGTTATAGGCGTTTAGTGCACGGTACTATCCCGTATATTGGACTTAGGGGTCAACCTCCGTTGCCTCTCGAAGGGTCAGGTCAAAGGCCAAATCATCACACCTAAGGGTTGCACCGTCGTGATCAGGGGTCGTTACCATCGTGCTTAGGGGTCGTGCTGTCGCGCACAAGGGTCGGACCGTCATACTTGAGGATCGCACCGTCGTGCCCAGGAATCGTATAATCGTCCTTAAGGATCTTAACGTCGTGCACAAAGATAGTACCGTCGTGCAAAAGGGTCGTACCGTCGTGCTCAAGGGTCGTACCGTCGTCCTCAGTGATTGTAACAATATAGACATTCACAGATGGTAAGAATTTATCAGACTGCGTTGAATTGTTGTAGAATTTATCGGAGTATATCTCAACATGGGATGAATTTAGCAGAATATAATTTAGCTTGGAGTTGAGTATATTTTAACTTGATGAATAGAGCGAGATTTTATTTTAACATTGGGATGGGTTTACATGTTATATCTCATCGAAGATGAATTTGACAGTTTTTATTTGAATAATAAGTGTATTCAGTTGGGATAAATGTAAATTGTGGGTCGTATAGTGTACGCTGGGAATCCCTCCTGAACAGCAATATTGCTGAAAAGGAAAAGTCGACAATATTAGGACTCCGGATGTGTTCCAGTCATGTATGGGGACAGAAGGAAATGGGAGAGGTCTCAACTAACACATACGGAGGAAGAAGCCAATGTAAGAAGCCATGGTGTGACGAAGACCTGGTTAAATAACTGTGCCGTCTCGTTGCATCAGTTGCCCGGAATTACTATTATGGGTGACTTGAGGAAGCTGACCCGACTGGACGGGAGCTGATGCGAGTTTGTCACCTCCTGGCACCAACAAGACAGCTGTCAGAAACAATATGTGGACGACGCCCCCGTCACTTCCTCTGTTACCGTTGTCAGCCCGGCCGCCGCGTCCCCGATGTTACCGATGTGGAGCAGGCCACTGGCGCCTGGTCTTCGGCTCTGCACCTGATCTTATGTTTGACTTTTAATATATGTAATAATGGTAATAATGATAATGATAATGAGGGTGGGATGAGTAAAGCATCCAGAGGCTGGCAGTAGCACCGTCTATGGCTGGTTGCAGTTGTGGTGCCGAACTGCATTTCGTGAACGAGGGATCTCTGGCGGCAGGAAGTGGCGAGGTTGGTCCAGTTGCTTCTTCCCGAAATGTTCGAAAAGATCCAAGCGATGATTAAAGTGTGTGTCTGTGTCTGTGTGGTTACATATTTGTACCTTAAGGGGAGGGGAGTTCCACACTCGTTGGGCCCCATCTTTATCTCGGGCGCGCGTGTCTGTGTGTGTGTGCGTGTGTCAGAAAGACAGTAAGTGAGTAGAAGTAACGGTGTTTGTGTGTGACCGGAAGAACTATCCCCCCCCTTCCAGACACACACCACACACACACACACTCACGGCTTCCTTGGGGTCCCGTCACCTCCGTCGTGAGGGTTGTGTGAGTGGATCCTGCAGTTGGTGGTGGTCGAGGTTTGGCTGGAGGAGGGGTTACCTGACCAGCTGATGCTGTGTAAACATAAGCAAGGCCTGTGTTGTTACTGCCGGTGGTGGTGATGCCACAGCTGGTGTTAGTGCGCGGAGGTGTTACCTGGGGTGTTATTGGTGTTACGTAAGACAGCCTATGGTGTTACCAGCTGTTACTCGTTGGTACATCATACTGATGATTTTATAAGTTGTGTAACTGGTGCTGTTACAAGCTTTGTGTCAGACAAGAGTAGATGACAGCATCAGCATAAACTTTAGTCTTTACACACGTTACTTCTGGTGTTATGCCTGAAAGTTAATGGTGTTACCAGTTAGTGAACTATTCGTGTTACAGGTCTTACCATTGCTGCTGTACCAGATAGCATATAGTGCATATAGTGTTCTTGTTTTGTGTGAACTGTTGTTATTGGTAGAACTACATCAGACAGCTGTGTTATGAATTGTGTTACTCTGGTATTATTAACAGGTGTGTTACTGATGGTGTTATGTCACAGTTGATGATGATCCCATTTATGTGAACTGGTAGCAGTACAGGTGATAGTGCTGATGCCGTGTCAGACAGCATGTGATGCTAAGTGCTGATGCCGTGTTAGACAGCTTGTGATGCTACCAATTTGTGTGAAATAGTGATTACAGGTGTTGTCAGTGAAACTACATCAGAGAGTTTATGGTGTTAACTTTTGTGTGAACTGGCTTTACAGGTGTTACCCTTGATGCTATGTCAGACAGCTGATGATGTTACCATGTGTATGAACTAGTGATGTTACAAGTGCTACAGCAGACAGCTGATGGTGTTTCCAGTTATGTGGACTAGTGTTACCACTGGCATTATGACAGACAAATGATGGTTATTCCGTGTGTGTGAACTAGTGTTACAGGTGTTACCGCTGGTGCTACACCAGGCATCAGGGGGAGGTGATAGCAGCAGCAGCGAAGGGAGACACAAACACATTCACACACACAAAGTGTGACAGCGGCAAGAATGTCATCCACGTGGTATATCGGTCAGTGTTAACACTGGATGCTGTCGTCTGCTCCTGCTCAGTTCTTGCTGCACATTCATGCTCATCCCACTGGCCTTTGGAGGTTGCCTGCTAACTTTTGTACAGTTAAGGTTGTGCTCTGGTGCACATCCTTCGCTTTCATCTTATAACAGTGACACTGTCATCCAGGGAATGACATGCTCTCGAGCACCACGACATGCTTTCACGTACTTCATCACACTTTAGTACCTGTATACAGTAACATGACCTCCACATGCTTATTTGAATTACATACAGATGTGTGTTAATGCAGACACAAATGAAGACTATGTACAAATGAGCAAAGTACTCTGTAGTTGTAGTAAGCATATATAGACACTGAAGATACACAGGGGTTACATACATAACCATTGAACTCATATACACACATACATGCACATAGGTGCATGAGGCACATTATCAAAGGTATAGAGGAGAGTTCCAAGTGGGTAAAGGGTAGGATGGTAGAGAGCTGGCCACTCCAGCTCACTCTCAACTAACAACACTGGTAGAGCAGCTGGCCACTTCAATTTTTCCAACTAACAATACTGTACATACAAATTGTCACTCCTTGGACTCAAAAGATGCACGCTTAAACTCTTCCCTTCACTGTGACATTGTATCCCCTTTATAACAGAAGCTGAGTTACTATTGATATCAAATGTATTAATTTAGAAGTAATATATTTGTAGGTTAATATGTATCATTGATAGGTATGTAGAAAATCTGTTACTGATCTGATTTATAGAAGATTTATAGAAGTGTAAGGGTAGATGGATGTGTAGATTTGTGTTTTGTGTGTATGTCCATGCATGTGTGCACATATGTGCATGTGTGTTTGGGTTCATGACTGTGTGCCCATGCCTGCATATGTACATATAAGAACATATTTCTCAGTGATTACACTCTGATTAAACTCTTTTGTACAGTTTGTTTATGTCAACATGAATAACAGTTTTTGTTTGTGTTGTTCTTATTTCTTGTTTATCCAGATATTTTACTGTTTCATGCACTTATATTAAAGAAAGAATTTATAATGAATTTCTAGATACTGGTGGCGGCCATCCCCAAGCCTTGAGGGAATTCCCTAAGGAAAAGTGCGTCAGAGATATAGATATCTAGATAATGGTAGCATTTCCCCACTTCTAAATGTCTAGAGTATAGGTAATGAGAAGAGTATTCTAAGAATTTGGATCAGATGTGATAATTTTTTTTTCACATTAGAAATGGTTCAGTTAAATGGTACTCTTATCTCTGCCATGATGTATGCAATTTTGTCACCTGTTAAGTTCTCACATGCATACCACAGAATTTCATATCAGCCATTGGATGTTGTGTAGTGGTGAGAACTAGTTGAAATGGTGTAAGAGATTAAAGCAATCAGAATCAGGGTCACAGTCTTTTCTGGAAAGTTCTGACAGTGCTCCTAGCCAATTGGAACCAGCATTAATTAGGATGATAAACTGGGTGGATGGAAATTTTACCTGAATGTATCATATGTATTTACTCTTATTATGTAGTATGCTGATTACTTCCTTTCTTTGACATCTTTGTGCCAGGGATTTTATTTAAGAGGACCGGTTGGAGACCATATAGTCACATGGTAGAAATCCATGAGAGGGCTTATGTTTTCCGTATATGGAAAGGCTGAAATAGATATAATTTTCTTGTAGTGGTGTGAATATGTAGATACATCATCTTTGTCTTGGATGTGACTCATTTCTCTGAATTTTTCTTATTTGGGTTAGTACAGTGTATTTTCTCACTAACATTTTGTCTCAGTTTATTGTAGATAAATCTGTACATAAAGTAATATTGCACCAATCACTCTGCATGTATATACACGTATGAGATCAGTCAGTCACTTATAGTAGTATTATAGTAAATCATCTTTATCTTACACATCTTGTTGAATGATATAAATTTGTCCCTTTTGATATAGTTAGAGACATGGATTTTTAGAGTCTTCTTGGATGATTGTTCCATGTCTTTTTCATTATCGCTAATCTTTACTTGCTCCAACAGGTTCTGCTGATATGGCGACCCGGGACTGGTCAGACTCGGAGTCTGTGGCCAGCAGTGTGGCGGCTGCATCCGAGATCTCTACAGTGCCGGATAAGTTTGGCTTTCTGGGAGGAGCACAGTACACAGAAGACTGGTAGGTGTTTATGTGTTTAGTTGAACAAGTTAGTGGCCAGTGTATGTAACAGCCTTTAATGGCGTTGACTTTACAGGAGGTACTTAGGTGAAATGAAATATAGTGGTGAGAATAAAGCATGATTGATTTTTAGTTTATAAGAATGATGTATGTATAATGAAGTAGTAGTTTTTGAAAGAGATAGGGTACCAAAGTGTAGTGCCAGTATCGGCTTTATTGATGAAGAACTACATTTTGTGACTGATTTTAGGTTCTGTAAGGATGGTACTGTGAAAGGACTGATGTTAGGTTCTGTAAGGATGGTACTGTGAAAGGAAAAATTGAGATCTGATTCTGCAGTGTGGAAAAATTAGCTGTACATTGAAAACCTCGATGAATTAGAAAAAAGGAAAAAGAAATTGTGTGGGTTGTGGAAGAAGCTTCTGTGAGGAAATATTTATCCCGATGTGATTTGAAACTGAAGTACACTATGTATAAGTGAGGATAAGTAAAAAATGTGAGCACTGGAGATGGATAACTTCTGAAGTATATTTGGAACTAGAAGAATAAATATACTGAAAAATAAAGATGTGGGAAGGCCATGTGATATGAAGAGATTATTTAAAAGGCACATGGGTGGCATGTAATGACCATGGAGAATGTGTATTTGATGTTAAGAAGATATGTATTAATATGATTAAAGATACAAGGAAGAGATGTGCATTTTCGTATAGATGGATAGATTCAGTGAGAGAATAGTTAGAGAGCTACAGGTTGTTCATGCGAGGACACCAGAGGGATGGTTTGGGATAAAGTGCATGGGAAACATTTTATGTTTAGAGATTTTGCTATGGAAGAATTTGTCTCACTTGATGAATCAGTGTTTTGAAGCCTCATATCTGGTATTCTTTGTATCAAGAGCATTACTGTATTATAGTGTGCAGTTTTAGCGACCAGCACTTCTTTCACACTCCAGCATTTGTTAGTTTGAGTGTAATTAACCATTAGTATTTTTATTTGTAAAGCATTTTGGTTGATATTTGTCTAATTTTGTCAAGGTCATCTTAAAGGCTAAGAGCCTGCTGTAGCTGAACTGTATAGCTAATGGTAAAGTATGTCTGTTTGCAGGGAGGAAACAGTACCAGTGGATGTAATAAGAAGACGAGAGAAGAAATGGCTTGATATGTTCAATAACTGGGACTCGCATATGCTCAAAAAGTACAAGAAAGTGCGAGACCGTTGTCGTAAGGGGATACCATCTGCATTACGTGCCCGTGCATGGCAGCACCTCTGTGGTGCACACAAGTAAGCCCATTAGGTTATATCTTGTTTTTTATTGCAAATGATGAGTGTTCTCATGCTCATGATTTTAAAGTTTGTCAAGAATACATCAATATGAATTTTTTTTATAAGATTTGTCTTTCACATAAGAATATATATTTAGGCACTTTGGTATATAGAAATAGTCAGATGCATTGCTTCACATTGTCTTAATTGTTAAGTCTGGAGGATTTGGCTAGCACTCAGCTGACAGAGTTGGGTATCTTTAATGGCAGTGTTAGGCACAGGTCATGTTCTACAGTTATTGCACTTTGCTCTTGACTCTGAGTTATGAGAGGCCGTAGATATTGCTGTACATTGTGATGTGTCGTATATGCAAATCAACTTGTATACTCATCTGAGTATTGAGACATACACTAATAACCAATATTTATAACCAGTGCTTCAATTTTTGCTACAGGAGGGAAGTTAGTGTGAAATATCCTTTAAGCACCACCACCACTTCATACCCTCTGACATTGGGTTTCATCCTCATCACCAATGCTTTTACCTTTTTCTTCAACTGTTTCTCTGATAGTGTCCACTGAATGGTCATGCTATTTTCCTTCAACCAACAGACAGCTAGAGAGAAATCCTGGCGTCTTTGACCAGCTTGCTGAAGCTCCTGCTGATCCTCGACTGGAAGATGACATCAGAAAAGACCTTCATCGACAGTTTCCCCTTCATGAAATGTTCTTACAGAAAGGTGGCCATGGGTAAGATAACACATATTGAACTGTTTATATGTCTGTATTGCTACCTCTAAAACAATGAAATGCATGTTTGTTTCTAATTTTGATCTATTGTTTGGCAAGCTTAGAGTAGATGTTATCTATCATTCTATCCATATCTCTGATGCCTGTTCCCTCTGGGAACTCCCTCAAGGCATTGAAACGATAAAAGAGTCTCCATAGTTTCTCTCAGCTAACTCATTTTGACAGCCTAGGTTCTTGCTCTCATTAACCCATTCTATGGCCATGTTTTGGCTACATAGGTCAAGGCTGGGAGGCTTAACATAGGACAGTTTTTGAGAACTGTATTTGGTTGAAGGATTAGCATCAACATTGGATGCCATTCACTGCATTCATCCAGTTATATGACATCCTATCCTTCTTCCAGGCCCTTAGACATATTATATGAAAAAACAATGCAACACTTCACCTATCCAATCAGCATTTGGTTATAATACATAAGTATATCTAGATGTCACTGGTTGTGTTTGGCTTTTGATATGTATGAAGACTTGGCATGTGAGTCATATCATGAAAGCAAAAAATTGCAGTGTATATGTAGTATAAGTTTGACACATTTGGACTTCACAAGCATATATAGCTCTCATATTTTGATAATGTAATGGCCTTATGCGTTGATAAATTAATGAAAATTTTGATTTGATTATTTATGGTTTTTTTTTTCAGCCAAGAAGACTTATTCAGGGTGTTAAAGGTGCATGCACAAGTTTCTCCTGATGAATACTGCCAAGCCCATGCTCCTCTTGCTGCCGTCCTCCTCATGCAGATGCCTGCTGAATCTGCATTTTGGTGCTTAAAAGCTATCTGCGATAAATATGTTCCAGGATATTATGCCCGTGGATTGGTGAGTAGTCTTCAGATCTTGAAGAAACTTGATGTACTGTACAATTAGGGATAGGGTATGCCTTTTTTGGATAATTTACAAATGTAGTTCCATGCTGAAGCAGTATGACTGATTTATATCCTCATACCATAAGTATTTTCAATTGCTTTTAAGTATTTGGAATGTTATGTACAAGAAGGTAACTACAAAAAATTTAGAGAGGGTAAAAGGGAAAAAAAGATAATTTGCTCTTCACTTCAAGGAATTGTTCAATTGAATACCACTTTTTATATCTTATTTTTCAATAACTCCTTCCCCCTCTCTATTATTTCTGTCTTGCACCTTCTCTTCTCAAAGGAAACCATCTCTTCTCATCTTTCCTGTCTATACCATTCTCATGGCATTGCTCAATTTTTCTCTCATCTGATAATCTTGCAGTCATCCTTGAAAACTTTTCTTCACTCTTTGTTGTTAACATGTTCTTTATTCTGCTGTCTGCAGTTGCTAAACCCAAAATATAATTATTTTAAACACTGTGTCTGTGCAACAAATGTTCGCCTTAAGTGTTAACATTGGTACAGAAATTGTGTTCTGTACAGAAATCTAGAAGATTCTGTTTACAGGTATTCATATCCCTTCATGTTGCATCACATGCTCTTCAAATGTTTCCCTTCCTAAGAAAGTCCTAATAACCCTGGGAGCCATATCACCTTCACCTTAGATAATTTCATTTTCCTTACGTGAATTATACAGTTTAGCCATATCAACAGATTTTCTCCAACTCGTTCCTGTAATTATCTGTCATCATTGTGATTCCTGCCTCTCTGTGGTAATGATATTGGTATTATTGTTTTATAATTTTAACAGGAGGCCATTCAAATTGATGGAGATATTCTGTACAAGCTGTTGAAGAAGGTATCACCCTCCGCATACAAACACTTGGTGAGTTCATTTCTAAAAAGGAAAAGATCATAAGCATTGTAGATATTTTTTTAAATATAATTTTCTCATGTACAATTTCATAATTCTTTATTCATGTGGTGTTTGTTGATAGTTTTGTGTACTGATAATGGTTTTAGTTTGACACTTGAGGTTACAGTGGAAATGGCAGACTTGAGAAAGCATTGTATAATTAGATTTTGTCACTTATTGGTATATGTTGTACATTTAGAGCTTGTTTATTATAGTAGAAGCCACTGACAGTAGTCAGCAGTTTACAGTGTCTGATTAGAGCTCTTGATTCATGCTAGAAGTAGCAGACATCAGTCAAAAATTTTTATTTTGAGCTGTTCATTTTTGATAAAGTGTGACTTTCATGTATGATAAGAGCTTGTCACACACGATAGAAGCATGTATGTTTTTGGACAGTGTTATGTGTGTCATTGTAATGCCATGATTTTTGTCCAGTATTTTGCTTTACTTGATATACTATATATCTTTATCATCTTTTAAGACTACAATTGCAGCTCTTAAGTCTTTCATGGTAGTTAAGGTGTTCCAGCCCATCAATTTTACTTTAAAATGTTATTGAATTCTTTCTTGCTTTTTTATTTCAGCTTGTTTGGCTGGTGGCCATAAATGCAGGAGTATTCAAATTTTCTTTTTGTAGTATTCAGTATTTTCAGTATCAACTTTCTTTCTGTTGGCATAATCTCATATTAGATAAAGTTCATCTGTATCATCCTGCTCTTTACTTGGCTGATCAGTACCATCTTATCATTTTGGTCTTTGATTGTAAATTTCTCATCTATGATGGCTCCTAGATCTTTGACATTTTCTTTATGTATCTCTTTTTTCATTTTTTTTAGGGAGTTATATAACTAATTTGGTTAGATTTATCATTATTGATTTCCATGTCTTTCTCCTGTCTGTTATGAAGTATATCAAAGCATATCTGTATAGCCTTTTTGTCTTCCTCTCATCATATTCTTTTACTGACTGCTGTCATGTGCAAAACATCTTTACTAATCTTGATGGCTAATATCTGGTATGATTATTTTAAATAGTATTGAGCCTAAGACTTTTTCCTATGGTATACCTTGTAGGACATCTTCTACAGACATGTTTCCATTTGGAATTACCCTTGAATTTTCTACTTGTTAGAAATTCCTTGATCCATTTTTCTGTTCTTTGTTTTGTTTCTTTTGTAATTAAGTTCTGTAGCTTACTTTATCAAATACATTAACAGAATCAAGAAAACATGGTGTCCTTTTTATGCATTGTAGCTTTATAGATATCTTTTCATATAAAAATCTCTGTTTATGAATATCTTTGCAGATGACTAGTAGTTGTGTTACTCTTCTCTTGCATGGTGCAGCTCTGTGTTGGTCATCATTTATATAGTTGTTTTCAGTCACTTAGTCTGTAGTGTAATTTTGAATCACATCAAAATCTTTAATTATGTGTGATTTTATGCTCACTGGTCTCGATTGCTGTGGTATAAGTTTAAATCCTCCATAAGATAATGTCTGTTTATCTATCTCTGATGCCCATTCCCTTTTAGGATCTCCCTCAAGGGGGTAGCCATGGCAAATGTCTCCATAACTGGTGAACTCCAATGCCACTTCCTTGCCTTTTGTGCCTGACCCTTAACAGGCCACTTGCAGAGGGCAACTCCAGTGCAGTGTTTTCAGAAGCTCCTACCTAATATTCCTACCAACTACTACTACTTAATGTGTCTATGTATTGTTCCTGCCTAATGTTCCAACTTACTACTTCTACTTAATATTCCCTCCAAAACATTCCAACCTACTTCTTGTACCTAATTTTCTACCTAATGCTTCTGCTTTATGTTCCTACGTACTACTTCCATCTGTTACTCCTACCATTATTGCCAAAAGGCAGGGCAAGCATTTAGCACTTACCACAGGAAAATTTAGAGTTAAAAAGAATGACTTGTGTGAGTAAAGTGTTGTCAAGTGTTACATGTGACAAGGGAAGTATGTTTGTAGGCAGAATGCTAGCCGTCCATGAATGGGTGAGGCAGAAAGTAAAGACAGCTACCTGGGTCACAGGCGTGCAACTTGACAGCCACTGAAATGGTGGCTCACTCTGCAGTTGTTAATAATCTTCCCAATACCCAGGCAGGTAGACTGGTAATATTCCTCAGTGGTCATTAGCTGCTTACCAACTACTGCCTGCTATTATATATGTCCTTTTATGAAAATCTGTGAGGAGATGGGATACCACTTGCATTTAAGTAATTTTTCCTGGACTGCTCTAATGAATGTTGAAAAACTTTGGGTATAGATAAAGGAAGATAGTTGTTTAGATATATACATATAAGCATATTGATTGGTATCTGTGGGTTAGATACTTTCTCTGCAAGGGAAAATTGTGATGCAGGAGAGATGATAGGAAAGAAAGCAGGGAGGGAGGGGAAAATGAAAGAGGCCAGTAGTCATTCGTGAATCTTTTTTTTCTATTTATAGAATATTGAGCTACTGAGATGAGCTAATGTACGTTGTAAAATAATGCATGTTTTCCTTTGCAGAAGAAGCATAAGATTGAACCAGTGCTGTACATGACAGAGTGGTTCATGTGCCTGTTTTCTCGAACATTACCCTGGTCATCAGTACTTAGAGTCTGGGACATGTTCTTCTGTGAAGGTGAACTCACCACTGTCTTTGTCAATTCTTTGTCAATTAGACAGATCAGTTAGACATCACATGGATGATTACATAGCTGTTGTAACATGTTGCTTTTAAGTTTTCTAGAGTTTGGTGGATCTACTTTTTCAGCCAAAATTATTAAAAAGAACCCATTATAAATTAAAGAGACTGTGAGCATTGCAAGCTAATTATTGCTTAATTTAAAGGTTCAGGTGTTGTCAGTTTTTCGAGTCATTCTTTCACAGAAATATATGACTTCTAAAATGTTTGATACTGACTCTCATTGGAACTCTGGTTGTGATTATAGTTAAGGAGATGCAGGAATTACTTGAAATGGATTTGTGTACATGAGAATAAAAATTACACTTTATCTTGTTTGTAGGTGTGAAAGTATTATTTCGTGTTGGATTGGTAATACTAAAGTATGGGCTACGTCCACAAGTGATCAAAAGGTGCCCTGGTATGTACGAGTCTTTGCAAGCCCTTCGCAACATTGACCATGGAGTTATGGCTGAGGGATTTCTGATGTTTCAGGTAAGAAGTTCTAAATTGTTTTTATAAATAGATTGAAATGACAGTTATATAGCTCATTGTAAAAGTGTTTGTATGAGTATAGGATATTAGCTTAAATTGCAGTGTAAATTGCTTGTGTATGATTACTTTGCAAACCAAATTTGTCCATGACACTCACACAAAAAAAGATACTGTTTAAATCTCTACATCTCACATGGTCTCAGAAATGCCCTCTTAATTGTGTGGTGTTGCTATCTGTGAGCAATATTTGCACAGAGAAAGAAATGAAATTTATATATAATCTTAGAATCATATCAGCCATGTTATGTTTCTAGATGCAACGGCTGGACCTGACTGAAGATGATCTACAGAGAGAACATCAGCGACAGTTACAAAAGCGCAGACAAGCTGCCAAGGAGGCTGCTTCAAATGGCAGATAGAATGTTGCTGTAGAGATCATGACTAGAAGCCTGGTAAAATATAGTCTGGCAGTTGTTCTCAGATTTGCAATACAGTGGGTCCCAGTGTACAGCAATGCCCAAGGTAGCATAATGACGTGACTGGGATGACTTGGTGCCTGGAATTCCAGAATATTTTTCTTCAAAATTGTGTTGCCAGTATAATATTTCTGAGCCATCTCTTCAGCGAAATTTATTGGTAGACAGTTTGAAATCATGATAAGCACTATGGTTGTTTACTTGAAAGTGCCAGTCATTATGCTTATCCTGTTTGTCATTACAATAATGATAAAAGTTTTGATTGTTTAATAGTAGTTTGAAGACCTCTTGGAGGCCTCTGAGAGTTTCCATCATCTGCCTGGAAAGTAATCTCATTCATAGCCTCATGCCTGAACATTCCACACTGTAATCAGTTTCAATGCATGTATATCAATTATTAGTACTGAGTATGGAAATGTAACCTGAGAAAGATATTAAGACTTGAAAGTGTCTAAGATAAGATAAGGCAACCTCAGCAGCTGGGCTCGGTGGTGTTGCAGAAATGTGTCCAGATGTGCATTTTTAATCTTGTGGCTTGATTTATGCATCAGCCATCAGTTTGATGTTGATTTTAAAAAAGTTGCTGCTGGAGATTGTAAGTTTAAAGATGTCCCGTAAAGAGAAAACTTGATCTTGTAATATTCTTTCTAAGGGACTTTAGACATTAAGTGTTTATTGTTTACAATCATTCTTAAAACAGTTAATTAATTACCTGCATTATGTGGACCAAATGTTTAGGCTAAGATCAATTATTGTAACTTAGGTTGAAAGATAGCTTTGCCTCACCTGTCTGTTCATGAGATAGAAATAATCAGTTATATGATGAAGTAGCCTTATGTTTCAAGTTGTAAAATGTTTAACTAATTATTTTCTGATTTGTGTGTTTAACTGTGGTAAAATTCTCCTAAAAGAGAATCTGAATTGTAATTTTGATTGACAAGTTGGGGCATTGTGATCCTTCTGTGCTGTGAACCACTACATGAAAGTCCCATATATTACAATGTTCTGTAATGATATTTTTAGTATTTACATACATAAAAATTTTATTAGCAAAGTGAGAATTATAAACTGTAGTAGATGGGGCTTTAGCCATAACCAGTCACAGCATGCAACTTCTTATAGCTCAGTGGTTCCTCTTTCACATACAAAAAATGAAATTATTATGATAATTATAATAATTGCAGGAAAACAGGCTCACAGTGTGGTAGAATACTTGTTAGTTTACTGGTACATTATGTTATGTCCATGAAGAATGTAATGTTATCTTAGCTATTATAGCATTAGATTAACAGAAATGTCATCTTCCAATGATTTGCATTCTGCCTGGATGAAAGTGTAGCTGCCTAAGGTATGATATTAAAATCAAAGAATTTCATGATGTCATACCAAGTATATAATAAGTTTCTGCATATCACATTATGTTAACACTAGTGGCCTTGGATAGCATTTTTGAAAAGAAAATTTCATTGGGCTATCTTGAGTAGAGATTATAAGTGGCATGTACAAATCCATTCTTCTGCTCAGAACTATCCAATTCTCTGCAACATACCCTGGCTCAGAAACAATGTATGGCAGCAGAATATGAGTGGCGAGAGCGAGGTTAATTTATGTCCCTTAACGGTTACCTCTTACAGTGGTAGAAGTGACGATGAACTAGTCTTGGGTACCTATCCTTGCTGTTCGCCCGCAGGATCGATCAGTGCCTCTTACACATAAGATATTGATATATTTAGATAGCATATATATTTTGTGGCATATGTATAAACTGTACAGAAAGATATTTAAGCCTTATACCTTACACTCTAAATACTAATTTTTTGGCAATTAAGGGGAACCTTGAATATTTTCGTTATTATTCAATGTTGTCATGTGTCCATCATTTCAGTGATCCCAAAAAGAATGTTGTAATTGGCTTGTCTTTACCAAAATAATTTTTGGTAATATCCAACAGACCTCTTAAGTTCTCAAATAAGTTTATTTTAGTAATTTTATAAGAATCCTCATTCCTCTATTTTATAAGCTCAAGAGTCTCTTGTTGAATGCCCCATTTTATCATTTTAATGTGGAGTCTGTCTTAACTGTATGAAATTTTGTTTTTATTTTTATAGGATTGAATCTCTCCACAACATAAAAAAGTCAAATAAGTTTTTGGAAAAAATTTTACTGTCAACTTGTTAACTTGTTTTGCCTGTGTGTTGGTATTTGCCTCCAGCAATATCATCATGTATATTCCCCTCCAAAGGCTTGGGTCATTTCATGTCATGTCTTTCATTGTGTTGCTTGATATCCAAAAGCTCAGCAGAGTAATATGGTATAAAATAATGCCCTCATTTAAAGCCCACAAAATGTTGTGTTGCAAACGTTTTACAAGTAGCTGTCAGTTAGCCAGATTACCCTTTAATCACTTAATATCACTGAAACATTTCAGGGACGTGGACCAGGAAGTTCCTTTCCAAGATTGTGACTATTTGAGCAAAATAAGGTTTTTATTAACTGTGCTAGAGAATGTCCGCATTATTTCTTGATGTTTGGCTGATTGAGAATTATCAATAGAAAGGCAACATGGTGATCTATGTTGGATATGACAACACAAATAGGTTCTTAACTAAAATTTCTTTTTGCAAGAAGATAACTGCACAGCACAGTTGGACAAGTGAAAAGAGGTGAGCTGTAAAAACTGTCTAAATGTGTATGATGATGCAAGTTTCTGGAGGTTATTAATTGATGGATCATTTTCATTTTAACTGCAGGAAGCAGCTGTACATAAACTGTATGATGCATGATTTATATGTGGGTTATACTTTAATATTACCACCATGGCATTCATCCAGTTAGGCTTGTGTTCATTGGTGCTAATATTTATCATGTACAATAACGAACTTTTATCTTGACTGGTAATTTTTGGCCTTCCCTCATACTCAGTTAGAGAAATATGAGTTTTGGATACCTCAGAATAAACTCAGATAATTGAAGTAATGTTTTGGACAAGGATTTGTCATAAGAACAGAGCCATTTTATTCACAGTTGATTGGTGAAAGTAACTATGTTATTTGCATATTGTGGTATTATAATTCTGAAACTTGGTTTGTCTAGCATGCACTGTTAAAACCAACAAGGATAATAAAGAGGGGTAAATGAGTGACATTCTGTTGTGCTTGTCATTTTTTGCTTTATATACAACTGATAGCTTCAGTGGTATGATAGCTCGTGGTTTGAAGACGTATAGGTAAATGCTAATGGTGGTTTTGTCACAGACAGGATTAGAATGTACATGACAAACATAAAGAATGTAAATGCTTTCTTTACCTTGTGAGTGTGGTTTAGGGAAGTGACACATGAATTGCATCATTGATTGTATTGAAATTTGCAAGTGTTTTGGCATATCACAGTTAATGGTGTTGTGTCTCAGGAACTGTTTAAACAATATGTACTCATTTTTTTTCCTTTTCGTATTATATTCTTTTCTCCTGCAGCTGAGAAGAAAATGTCATTTCATTACACAGGAGTAAAGCAAAGGACAGTTTCATTATTTTGGTTTTAAGAAGTGCCTTTCATGCTTAATCATTCTTCATATAGCACTTGAATTGCAATTCTGGTAATATAATGGTACCTTTTTTTTAATATTGTTAACTAAAACAGAGTATATATTTAGACTAGAGTTGCATGCAAGTAGAATATCAAGCAAAATTTTATTTGAAGTTATATGGCATCTCTAAAGGCATGTTGAAAGTATTTAAATTGTATGAAAAAATTTAATATATATATTTCTTGTTGTCTTTTTTTTCTTCTCTCTTTCTCAATCCCTCTTGTAGGAACATAGAAAGTTGCTTCAATTTTTGTCATGTATCTTAATTTATTGATCTGAGTGTGGATCATTGTATAGCATAAAATCGCCTAATTTTATTTTGGTGATGCTGGGAATATGGGTAAAGGGAATGTGTATGTATATTTCTCAAATGATACAGGTGGTTAGTGGTAAGCCTAGCTACAAATAGATGTCTGGCTAAGGCAATTTGGCTTTGATTCCAACTAAACTTTATAAGATTGAATCCTCTTCTGGTGATGCTCCATTTGCCTTGTCAATGTTTATAATTTACTTTCTGTAGATAGTGAGAAATGGCTGATGTTCATAGGTTAGGACTCTTGCAGAATGCTAATACTACTTTGCCTTTAATTAAGTGACCTGTACTGAATGTTTTCTGAATGTTGTGATCACTGGATGTCATCATGTAATAACCCACTGTGCTCATGCATGTTTAGTATAACTTTTCTATTTTGCCTTCATTTTATCCTTTTACTTTCTAAACTTTGCAATGCTCAGCAATCTATATTATGATAATACTTCATTATTTTGATCATATCTCACTGCTAAATTAAGATTGTGGAGGCTGTGGACAGAATTATGGAAGGCATTTACAATTGTTTATGAGAATAACTGGGAAGTGAAGTCCTTGTCAAAACTAAAGAGTGAACAATCTTGATGAAGGAAGATAGGATGACACATGGACAGTGTAGATGAAGGGACTTTGGACAGCAATTAGTGTCTGTTTCTTTGACTGTCATGGCACATAGTTTGACTTATTTGAACTAATGTAACATGAGAGTACTGAAGTTGAACAGAGTTGACACTTTTGAAATTTTACGTTCGATACCCTTGTCATCATGGACAAAAGTATGCACAAGCATGGCAGACTTTTATCATTGGATAACTTATTTATATATATATATATATATATATATATATATATATATTTCACACTTCCCTGTCTTGTATTGCATATCTTTAAGTGAACAGCTAGAAATGAAAACTGGACAATGATGATAATTATGGGAAATGACTAGATACTAAGTAATGGATAGAGTGAGGGAATATCAAAGTGAGAGATGGAAGTATGAAAATAAGTTATGTGATGGTTGAAGCCTCTTCAAGCTAGGGATTCAAGAAATGTCTTTTTGCAAGGAGACTGCTGAGACAAGATTGGCAAATCGAATTAGTTCATTTTTGTGACAAAAAAATCTAAGATTTTGTTCATTGACAAAGTGTGTTGAAAAGTGTGTTGGCCTGAAATTTTGAATTCATCTTACATGTCATGAGGATATGTTTGTCTCCTAATGTATTCTTTGTTGAGGGGGAGGATATTTGTGATGGTATTCATGAAAATGAGAGAAACCCAATAGATAATAGTTTAAAGAAATGTAAGACTTAAATGAAAAATTCATATTGCCAAACTGTTGCTAAGGAAGCATGTCATCATAAAGCTAGTGACATATGTAATATACAATAATATATACTAAGGAGCAAAGTACATTTTTATGTATAAAATGTAACTGACACCTCTTTTTTTCCTCTGTGACATATATTTATTACACTGTAAGCTGCAAGTGTTGATGGATTCCACCTGCAAGTGGTAACTCTATGAGCAAGTCACCTTTAGTGTGGCTGTATCATCATAAGCAGACAGAAAAATGTACAGCATTGTTGAAGACCTCAACCTAAAGGAACCCATCTTATACTGTCCCCACATGGATGTAGCCTCAAAGGTGGCGAAGGTCCATAAAAGGAGTCTTAGGGTTACATAATGATAACTATAAGCTGCAAGATGACTGTAAACATGTTTTCTAGGTGAGTGAGAAGTCATCTTCAGAAAGGATGTAAACATGTTTTCAAGGTGAGTGAGAAGTCATCTTCAGAAAGGATGTATCATCTGTAGACAGAAAGGACTTTTGTGTTCCATGGGTGTCCCTCATTTCCTGTTCTTGGGTTGAGTGCAGCCTAGAGGCTGCAGAACCTTCTTGTTCCAAAGGTGTCCATTGTTTCCTTTTCATGGGTTGAGTGCAGCCTTTAAGCTGCAAGAACCCCATAAAAGGGGTCTTGGGATTGTATAATATTATATACTGTATATACCTTTACCTTCCTGCCCTAGAAGCCCCTTCTGTGTGGCTCCTGTAGTGCTCAAAAAGCCAGCTACATCCACTGGGAAGGACTGCAGGTCATGAAGTATGATGATATTTTGTGAATGTCTGTGTGAGGCAAGTGCAGGACATTTGAGGAATAGAAGTTTTGTCCACAGTATAGAAGTTGCATCTTGCACATGAGGGGTCCTATGATATGTTGAATTGGTGTTTGCAATGTTGAAGAGGTAGTTGATGTCCAAAACACAGACATGCACATAAGTGTAACTCGTATTTGCTTGAGGAGTGGGCTTCCAGAAGGGCATAAGTTTGATGGAGTGAGGTTTAAGATTGGGCTGGAAGGGCATTTCCTTAGTGCTTATCAAGTCATTACAGTGTTTATGCATTTTGTCAATGTTTCCCATTTACATGGGATGGAGTAAGTGCATACAGCCTTTCAGTTCACTCCTTGAGTCCTTGTAGTAAGTGGTTGCTGGTATGCTGCTAGAGTGTAAATCCCCATGCACCTTTTAGGGAATTAAATTTCTGGGTGTTATTATCTCCAAAGATCCGAAACTTTAAATAATGTTGATTGTATGATTTCTGGTGCTGCTCTACTTGCATGTAATTCATGCAGAAGAAGGTGTGTTGAAATGGTTTGGACATATGGAACGTATGAGTGAGGAAAGGTTGACAAAGAAGATATATGT
>JAYMFT010276974.1:0-10545 GCA_038088735.1 Panulirus argus | reverse complement strand
CCACGACTTTAACCCCTTCAGTACCACGACTTTAACACCTTTAGTACCTCAACTTTAACCCCTTCAGTACCACGACTTTAACCCCTTCAGTACCTCGACTTTAACCCCTTCAGCACCACGACTTTAACCCCTTCACTACCACGACTTTAATCCCTTCACTACCACGACTTTAACCCCTTCAGCACCTCGACTTTAACCCCTTCAGCACCACGACTTTAACCCCTTCAGTACCTCGACTTTAACCCCTTCAGTACCACGACTTTAACCCCTTCAGTACTACGACTTTAACCCCTTCAGTACCTCGACTTTAACCCCTTCAATACCACGACTTTAACCCCTTCGGTACCACAACTTTAACACCTTTAGTACCTCGACTTTAACCCCTTCAGTACCATGACTTTAACCCCTTCAGTACCACGACTTTAACCCCTTCGGTACCTCGATTTTAACCCTTTCAACACCACGACTTTAACCCCTTCACTACCACGACTTTAACCCCTTCAGTACCACGACTTTAACCCCTTCAGTACCACGACTTTAACCCCTTCAGTAACATGACTTTAACCCCTTCAGTAATACGACTTTAACCCCTTCAACACCACGACTTTAACCCCTTCAGCACCACGACTTTAACCCCTTCAGTAATACGACTTTAACCCCTTCAGCACCACGACTTTAACCCCTTCAGTACCTCGACTTTAACCCCTTCAGTACCTCGACTTTAACCCCTTCAGCACCTCGACTTTAACCCCTTCAGTACCTCGACTTTAACCCCTTCATGACCACGACTTTAACCCCTTCGGTACCTCGACTTTAACCCCTTCAGCACCTCGACTTTAACCCCTTCAGTACCACGACTTTAACCCCTTCAGTACCTCGACTTTAACCCCTTCAGTGCCTCGACTTTAACACCTTCAGTACCTCGACTTTAACCCCTTCAGCACCTCGACTTTAACCCCTTCAGTAACACGACTTTAACCCCTTCAGTACCACGACTTTAACCCCTTCGGTACCTCGACTTTAATCCCTTCAGCACCACGACTTTAACCCCTTCAGTACCACGACTTTAACCCCTTCGGTACCTCGACTTTAACCCATTCAGCACCACGACTTTAACCACTTCAGTAATACGACTTTAACCCCTTCGGTACCACGACTTTAACCCCTTCAGTACCACGACTTTAACCCCTTCAGTACCTCGACTTTAACCCCTTCAGTACCACGACTTTAACCCCTTCAGCACCACGACTTTAACCCCTTCAGCACCACGACTTTAAGCCCTTCAGCACCACGACTTTAAGCCCTTCAGCACCACGACTTTAACCCCTTCAGCACCACGACTTTAACCCCTTCAGCACCACCCACCTGCCGTTTCTCCGTCATCTCCGTCTGCGTTCGTTGTCAGCAAGTCATCATCAATTCCCGATGAACGTACCGTCAGCTGACACAGCGTCAGCCTTTTATCAGCATCAGCCGTCAGCGCCGGTCTCCGCTGTCACACCTCTGCCGTAAAACGTCACCTCGGAGAGCACGGCACCCCCCCCCCAAACCCCCACCACCCCCACCCCCCCGGCCCACACACTTGCCGTCAGCCGCTCAAGCCGCTGACGAATATCGCTCCCCTTCGCCAGCATTAGCATAAGTACCCGCTCAAGACTGTTACACTGGACGCTAAGGGGAGGGGGGGCGGCTAAGGGGGTGTCTAAGGGGGGGAGGGGCGGCGGCTAAGGGGGGTTAAGAGGGGGGAGGGAGGGAGGACTTCTCTAGGGAGGAAGAACGAGGAGTAAGGGTGAGTAAGGAAAGAGGGACTGAGGGAGATAGTATAGCAGAATGGCAAAGAGAGAGACACAGGAATAGGAGGATATAGTGAAGATACTCAGGGATAGGGATGGAGTACATATAGATGGAGAGGAATAGAGAGGATAGATCCAAGGATAGATCAAGGACAGTCTGTGTGCATTAGTCACAGTAAAGCTGATAGTGAAGATGACGAAAATGACGTAGGGAAGATGAGGAGCGAGACGGAACGAGACGTGTGAAGGTGAGCTGGTTGCCCAGTAAACACGGCAGGTAACGCAACACGGTAGTGAAGATGACGAAAATGACGGTAATTAGTCTCGAGTTCCCTTCAAAATCCTTCACTTTGCCGACGGTAAAATATCATCCGGGCCGTAACCGGTCGGGGGCAATATCTGTCAAGGACAGAGAGACACGGACAGAGACGGACAGACAGACAGACAGACAGACAGACAGACAGACAGAAGTCGTTCACACCACGACCCTCATGTAGGACAGAATCTTCCATTCATTCGTGTACGTTCTCTCGTATGTTGAATGTTCCCCCAGAGCTTCAGGCCTCGTACAATTCAACATTCTGAACATCTTCTTCCCCCAAGGCTTCAGGCCTCGTACAATTCAACATTCTGAACATCTTGTTCCCCCAAGGCTTCAGGCCTCGTACAATTCAACATTCTGAACATCTTTTTTTTCTAAGTCTTTCCATTCCCCATTTCGGTCTTGGAGTTTCCAGGGAATATCAAGTCTGCGTCAGGCTTTCCAGTTCTTTGGGTCATTTCACCTTCGGCAAAAATCTTCGGTAGCGCCACTTTAACCTATTCAGCATCACGACTTTAACCCCTTCAGCACCACGAGTTTAAGCCGTTCACCACCACGACTTTAACCCCTTCAGCACCACGACTTTAACCCATCTAGTACATCGACTTTAACCCCTTCAGCACCACGACTTTAACCCATTCAGTACCTCCACTTTAACCCCTTCAGCACCACGACTTTAACCCCTTCAGCACCACGACTTTAACCCATTCACTACCTCGACTTTAACCTCTTCAGCACCACGACTTTAACCCATTCAGTACATCGACTTTAACCCCTTCAGTAGCACGACTTTAACCCCTTCAGCACCACGACTTTAACTCATTCAGCACCACGACTTTAACCCCTTCAGCACCACGACTTTAACCCCTTCACCACCACAACTTTAACCCCTTCAGCACCACGACTTTAACCCCTTCAGTACCTCGACTTTAACCCCTTCAAGTCGTGTCGAAGATTTTATTTTCAGACTCATCACGACTCAAACACGTCATATCAGCCATAATTAACTCTTCCTGTGTCTCATTAGGCTACCCACTCTAAACAAATAAATATATCAGACTATTTCTACCTGTTCATTGCTGTCGCATTTTTCAAGTCATTTCTAAATATCTGGAATTGTCAAAATTTTAAAGAGTGCCTCAATTTATACATTCTCATTCATCACATAATCCTAATCAATACGTCCCTTCCGTTCCATCTCTATTTCTCTCTCGAATTCTATCTTTCCATGAATTTTGGATATACGTTAAAATTCAACACATAAATGACTGTTCAAAAAGATTTCCAGGCGTGGAGTCGACTGGAAGATCATTCTTAAACAAAGACATCGTTTGCAAGTCATTTCCAAATGACATTTCGACTTTAGGACGAAACCCAAAGTGTTAATCCACTTTCAAAATGTGCAAGCTGGAAGCGTTGTGATATTTAGAGGCGATAAAGTGCGGAAACTTTCCAACGTTCCACAAATATGATTATTTTCACATCAGGTGATTAGTGTGGTCAGACAATTGGCCTGGAAGCCATTTGTGTGTGTGTGTGTGTGTGTGTGTCTCATTACTATGTGTGTCTTACGAGGAGGGAGGTTTACACTCGTGTTGGCCCAGTCTCTCCTCATTTCTTTAGGCATACTATCATTTCCAGTCATTTCTGGAAAGTACTGGAACTCTCCAGGCAAAGAACGTACATATTATTCCACTTTCTCCTCCCATGAACTGCCTACTTGTGCTCCCTAGCCATTACCTACAGCAAGTAGTAATCGGGAATCTACATCGGCACATATGGACGTTGCCAACTCAAGGGGTTGAGTGGTGGGTGAATGGGTTGTGACGTCTCTTTCTTTCACTACACCGCTCAACTTTGGAACTCTTTTTCCTTCTCGTGTCTTTCCAACACTGCTACCACCGAGCCAACTCCTCCTAAACTCTCATAGTACCTTTCTCTTCTCTCTTCAATTCTCCATCACTCCTTTATTCCCATTCTCAAATCTCCTTCTCCCCTCGAAGGAGTCCGAAGTCCCTCGACGGCTGGATGAGCCGACCTACGCAAAAGAATAATTAAGTTTGGGAACCACCACTTCCGCTAACGAAGCAACTAAAGGCGTATCCATCCAAGTCAATAGGACGGAAAGGGAATTTGACACAAGGGCTTAAGTTGATTCCTAATACGATTACCTGGGAAGAGTCCTGGGTGCCTCTCCTCAGACTGGGAAGGAGATGGGTCAACACCTTCAACTCGAAGTCTCAACTCTCCACGTAGAAGCTCTGTACGTGCAGCACCGGGGATCGAATCCTATTACACCGCTAAAGTAGAGCTGATACCCACCCGTAAAGGTGAAAGTAGCGGGATCGACTCGGGCTAAGTAAGCTCAAAAGTGCTATTTACTAGCAGAAGTCGTGATTGATAGTATCTAGAAATAGTCATTTAAACGATACTATCAGTACGAGTAATAGTCTTTGTTTCTTGTTATAATAGTTCTTGTTACTAATGCGTTAGGTGTAGCGAACAACAGTGTCAATTTCTGGCTGTGTTGGCAGCGCTGATAAAGCGTTACGAACGGGTATAGGATTACAGTAAAGGTCAGAGTTGCCAACACCAGCGGAGGTCGCCATTTTCTTTAACAGTATCAAAAGCAATTTTTGTATGAGAAGTGTGGCCTCAATTTTACTTTTTCAAGGCCTCACGAGACTCTCCCAACACAGTCGCAAACCTTAATTAACTATGTGCCTCATTAAATGATTCATTCATAGCTACTAAATCTTTCTAAACAGTTCAATTAGAGCCGCCCCAGAATCCATCAAGCATAGGTTAGCATCCCAGCCGCGGTAGGCGGACTGCAGTCAACCCAGGTGTTCATCTGCTCCTCGGCAAAAGAAAACGGGAAACTCCTCTCAGAAAATAAGTGTACGTACAAGCTCTCCAAACATTTCCTGAATTCTGCATCTGTATGGGAAAAAGTGTGCAATAATTTAGTCTCTCTTGCGGGACAAATCAATCCATGACTGTCATATGACATACACTGAACACAGACTTGACTTTGGCCCTACGTGTAGCCGTGCAAGAGGCGGTAATACATGAGGAGAGGACTTTACCGCCGTCCCATTGCACAGCTGTCCTAAGTCTGGAGTACTCTGTCTTGTCTGACCTCGGTAATATGGACTCATACACTCTTTACTACCTAGTATTATTATTATTATCTATGCTACCCTCTACACTCCTCTTCCCAACCCTCCTCCTTCCTCCTCCTCCTCCTCTTGCACCACATCCTAAGGGCCTCTCTGCTCTAACGATGACCTTATCACCACGAACACCGTAATCACTCTTATCCGTCAGAACGGTTTTGTGGTCCGCTAGCCCAATTACGTGCACTGCAACTTCCGACCCGGAATACAATACGCCATTCTGCTGTACAGTGTTGTTCACTGTATTATAACGATGCCGTTCTTCGTTGCATTGTCCCCTGTTACGCATTGTTCTGTAATGTGTTGCTCTTAACTGCTTCCTCAAATATTATTGTCTATTGTGTACGATTAATACTCGATTCATCTGGGACTGTTTTATACCACATATCAAGTCTTCTATTTAATTTCTCCACAGATACCCTATGCATGTTCCTTAATTAACTTCTCTGAACAATGAACAGCCTTTTTTCCTGGTTGATTCCCATAGAACAATGAACATTCTCTATAATCCATTATTCATCAACTCTCGTATATATCTCTTAGATAATTTTTAAGTGTATTCCAATATATAGATTGAAGATTTGATAATTATGTCTCTTTCTTGCTGAAGTGCTTTGACAATGCCCTTATGAATCATTCACTTCTCTTCGTGTTTTCCAGAATTCAAGGTATTTTACATTCTCCAGACATTTCATATGTTCCATTCCAGTCCTTACATTTTCATTGCCAAGTCTTTCCATACTCTCTGTAACTTGTTGATTTCCCTTTGACATAAAGAACATATTCAGCTTTGCTTATTAGTGTACAGCTTGAGCCAATTCATCAACAGCTTTCTCTCTCTCTCTCGTCTTGAAACATCTCAATGTCACACCGACCATCAATTGACCGGACACTTCTCTCTCATCAATGTCCTTGGAATCAACTCTCCCATTATAGCTAACTCCTAACTCCCCTTGACAATGAGAGAGACAAAGTCCCTCATCCTTTCAGAATATTATTCCATTATTCTCATTACCATCCGTAAATACGTTGTCAGTTTTAAGGTTACATATTAAAGTGCCTTTCCCAACTTCATTCGAAACGTACACGTATACAACCCATCCATCAAGACGTACTTACAATCAATACATATAAAACACCCAAACTTTTAAGTAATGTAAGTAGACAGGGTGTTCAGAGGTGCCAATCTCCCTCTTGTACAACAGATCAGATACGAGTCGACAGATTGCTTTATATAAATCATAATTCCCTTTTTTCCCAACAGCGGACCGACCTCTTCATTACCAAATGACCAACTGCAATCATGACCGACATTTAACGAGTAATCAATCACGTGATACATCAACGAAGCCAATCACAGCTGGTGTTTAATATGACGGGCGGCTTCGAACCTCCAGCTCCATCTGTCTCGACCCAATCATTACTGTGATAGTTCCATGTCCGGCGTGTGAACCCCATTATGATTGGTTGTTAATGACATCCACTCAACTCTGCCGGCACTCCCGATGCAACTGGATAACAAGGCAGGCAGCCAATGATAAATCACGTCCGACAATGATCTGATCTCATTGGTTGAGCTACAAAGGTCATTTCACGACGAAAACGAGATGCTACATCACCTCGGTCCATTTTCTATATACTAAAACAAACTTATTCAGATATAAAGGATTTTCTAAATGCCTCAAAATTTAATTCTAAACATACATAATTTATATTCACTTTAGGAACACATCACGCTGCTTAGAAATTATATTATGTTTTCAAAGATAATCTAATTCTAAGTTCGATACACGATTAATCTATTGCATTAGACACGTTTAATTCAATTCAAAAAAATTAAGGTGTAAACTAAAGGAGTAAATAAGGCAAGAGCGAAGAAGACTTTTTGAAATCCCTCCTACTGTATTTTCACTTATTAAAAAGTAAAGACACAGGAGGCATAAGGGACTGTATGAGGAATTCACAAGGATGAGGGAAGTATGAGAGACTGCCAAGTATGAAGGACTGTCAAGTATGAGGGAGGCATGATGGACTGTCAAGTATGAGGGAGTGACAAGCACAAGGGAGACATGAGAGACTGTCAAGTATGAGGGACGCATGACCTGACTGTCAAGTATGAGGGAGGCATGACAGACTCTCAAATATGAGGGAGTGGCAAGCACAAGGGAGACATAAAAGACTGTCAAGTATGAGGGAGGCATGACCTGACTGTCAAGTATGAGGGAGGCATGACAGACTATCAAGTATGAGGGACTGACAAGCACAAGGGAGACATGAGAGACTGTCAAGTATGAGGAAGGCATGACGGACTGTCAAGTATGAGGGAGGCATGACAGACTCTCAAGTATGAGGGAGTGGCAAGCACAAGGGAGACATGAGGGACTATCAAATATGTGGGAGTGACAAACATAAGGGATTCTCAAGTATGAGGGAGTAACAATCATGAGGGACGCATGAGGGCCTGTCAAGTATGAGGGAGCGACAGCCAAAAGGAAGACATGAGACACTGACAAGTATGAGGGATTGACAACCCTGAGGGAGACATGAGGGCCTGTCAAGTATGAGGGAGTAACAAGCAGAAGAAAGACATAAGACACTGTCAATTATGAGGCTTTGACAAGCATGAGGGACGCATGAGAGACCGGCAAGTATGAGGGAATAACCATGACAGACACACACAATTATGAGGGAGTAGAGGATCATAGGGAAGTATGAGGGAATAACCATCACACACACACACAATTATGAGGGAGTAAAGGATCATAGGGAAGTATGAGGGAATAACCATCACACACACACGCAATTATGAGGGAGTAGAGGATCATAGGGAAATATGACGGAATAACCATCACACACAGACACACAATTATGAGGGAGTACAGGATCATAGGGAAGTATGAGGGAATAACCATCACACACACACACACACAATTATGAGGGAGTATAGGATCATAGGGAAATATGAGGGAATAACCATCACACACACACACACACACACACACACACACACACACACACAATTATGAGGGAGTACAGGATCATAGGGAAGTATGAGGGAATAACCATCACACACACACACAATTATGAGGGAGTAGAGGATCATAGGAAAGTATGAGGGAATAACCATCACACACACACACACACAATTATGAGGGCGTAGAGGATCATAGGGAAGTATGAGGGAATAACCATCACACACACACACACACACACAATTATGAGGGAGTAGAGGATCATAGGGAAGTATGAGGGACATATAAAGGGTGAGTTACACACATGAGGCAGACATTTCCAACGCTCCCTGACATTCTCGTACCGGAAGCCTCGCCCTATCCTCATAAAGGTCACTTCGCCCATGGTATTTGATGGGAATGAGGTTGACAAAGCGTGTAATCCCCTGTGAGGTCGACTGGCGAAATGGGGTTGACGGGTGAAGTTGTGGCCCTATGAGGTTCACTCGCTGGGGTTGACTTCAGAGTTGTACCCCTTATAAGGTTGACAGCGGACTTTTCTCCCTAATGAGGTTGAATGGATGGGGTCGATAGCAAAGTTGTACCCCTAATGAGGTTGACTGTATAGTGGGCTTGACAGTAGAGTGGTCCTCCTTATGAGGTCGAATAAATCGGATTATCAGGAGACTCGCGCCCGTATGAGGTTGACGGGATGAGGTTGACAACAAAGTTGTGGACCTATGAGGTTGATGGGACACTTTTGCCCCTAATGAGGTTGACTCGGTGGGGTTGACAGTAGAGCTGTGCTCCTTATGAGGTTCACCGTGTGGGGTTGACAGTAGAGCTCTGCACTAGCGAGGAAAGGCATATAGCAGACATATGTTCCCCTGTTCTCTATCTCTTCTCTCTTCCACTTAAGGAAGTTGCAAGTCCACCCAAGTAGCCTTATACTGACACTACAACGGAAATCCAATTTCCCCATCAATCTCAACTGATGGACAGTATCCTAGACCCTTTGACACACCAATAACACTCAATCCACCACCTCAACTCTATTTCCCAAAAGCTTTATTGAGACAAATATGTCTGAGAGATTTCCAGTACTCACACGACTCTGTCTCCCGTAAAACCAGCCACCTGAAGAGAATATCTCTCTCTCCCGTCCTTATCTCTCCTACTGTATTATGCACACGTCCTTTCAGTATTTCTATTTGTGTGTGTGTGTGTGTGTGTGTGTGTGTGTGTGTGTGTGTGTGTGCATGTGTGTGTGCGTGTGTATGCGTGACTGTGTGTGTACGCTGTATAACACACACAAACATGCTGCTACCTCTAGTCATCATAAACTACGATTAAACACTAATCCAAATCTCCAATTGCCATATCTCTGTACAAAGACTCTCAGAACACTCCTAGGATTCGAACCCTGCCCCTCGGGTCTCGAGCACCGATAAGCCACGCCGGAAGCAATCCTCTTCCTCACGAATCAATCGGTCGGCCAGGCAACGCAATAGATAAGATCAGGCCAGCGCCCACACGAAGGCAAGTCATGTATATTAAGTCTGCATCTTGCCTTTGCCTCCTCGGTTCCATGCCTTATCTCTCGCCTTAATCACAGTGTCTGTAAATCTGGGTGTCGGCCGGTCGATTTCAGTCAATACGAGTCAATCCATCTTCGACCAGCTTCGACCAGGTTTGTCTAAGATTTCCATCGTGCTCGCTAGGGGTTGGGAGACACAGGCGCTTCAGATGTGGGGAGAGGGGAGGATATAACACATCACGGGAGGTTAGCAAAGTGGGGAGAATACACATGTGTGTAATAGCGTATTTGGATAGTACAGAGAAGGAGTTGTACACTAGTGGGACCCCGTATCTTGTACTGTATAGGGAGGGAATTGTACACTCGTGGGGCCCCATCTCTTGTACTGTACGGGGAGGGAGTTGTACACTCGTGGGACCCCGTCTCTTGTACTGTACGAGGAAGGGGTTGTACACTCGTGGGACCCCGTCTCTTGTACTGTACGGGGAAGGGAATTGTACACTCGTGGGGCCCCTTCCCTTGTACTGTACGGGGAAGGAGATGTACACTAGTAGGGCCCCGTCTCTTGTACTGTACGGGGGGGGGAGTTGTACACTACTGGGACCCCGTCTCTTGTACTGTACGGGGAGGGAGTTCTACACGCGTGGGGCCCCATCTCTTGTACTGTACGGGGAAGGGAATTGTACACTCGTGGGGCCCCGTCTCTTGTACTGTACGGGGAGGCAGTTGTACACTAGTGGGGACCCGTCTCTTGTACTGTACG
>JAYMFT010276963.1:0-10545 GCA_038088735.1 Panulirus argus | reverse complement strand
AACCAACATTGCGGTGTAGGGCAAGGGGGTCAAGTTTGGAAGTTAGCCTGGGACAGTTTATAAGTCGAATCGCTTTCGACTCAACTCCGTCAAGTATGGAAACAGAGCTAGAACCACCCCAAATGTGAGAGCAGTACTCCATACAAAGACGAATCAATCCCGTGTCCCTTGCATAAACGGAGCAACTGTTCCGAAGAAAGGAAATTTCGACATTTATACGAGACTCCAACTTTCTTAAAGGCAGACCTAGGCATTTCCGTACTGGGGGATTTCCAAGAAAGAGTGGATGTTACAATAATACCCAGTTACGTTCATCGAGTCAAGAGGTGGAATTACAGAACCGTCAAAGGAGAAAGGAAAGTTGTGTGGAATTTTGGATAGAGAGATGGCCGGACACTGGGTCTTCGAGATATTAAACTGAACCAGATTTCATGTCCCCTACCGAGATATCTTATTCCCAGTTTACTGACGAAGTTATGTCGAGACGAGATGCAGATCGAGTGAAAGAAGGAGCAGAACTGAAAGATGTGGAGGAATGCAGTGTAGAGTCGTCAGCGTATGAGTAAATCTTGATATTTATGGAAGAAAGAAAATCGCTGGTAAAAAGGCGATAAAGCGTAAAATACGTGTAAGGAACCCTGAGGAACACCGCAGCTGGTGGAGAGGGGGGGAAGGCTGATCCATCAACAACAACAGAGACAGATCGGTCGGAGAGGAACATAGATATGAGATAGCAAAGTGAGGGAGGGAAGCTAAAAGATGGGAGCTTAGAGATGAGACCCCGATGCCACACCCTGTCAAAAGCTTTGGATAAGTCAAAGGCAAGTATACAGGATTCCGCAAAATCTTTCAGGGATGATGACCAGACATCAGTAAGATATGAAAGAATATCACCAGTGGATCTCGCCTTACGGAAGCCATACAGGTGATCAGAGAGAAGACTATGAAATTCGAGATGTCTGTGGATATGGAGTTGAGGAGGGATTCAAAGACTTTGGAAATGGTAGATGTCTGAGCAACAGGACGGTAGTTAAAGGGATCAAAACAGTCACCCTTCTAACGGATGAGAAGTGCCAACGCAGGCCTTCAAGAAGGAAAAGTTCTGGTTTTCTAAACAGAAACGGAATAGACAAGCAAGCACAGATGCAAGTTCAGAGGCACACTCTTTCAATACACGGGGATGGATGCCATCAAGACCATACGCCTTGCTTGTGTCCAAAGAAAGAAGAGCTTTTTTCGGACAGTCCGAAAAGAGGTAACAGGAAGAGTCATAGGATTAGTAAGAGGAGCATCAGGGGGTGAGAGAATGTTCGAGTCATCCAATGCGGAGTTAGAGGAGAAACGGGAGCCAAAGAGAGTTGCCTTATCAACGGAAGAGACAGCTATAATACCGTCAAGACGGAAAAGTGAAGGAAAGGTAGAGCGAGAGAAGCTGTCAGGGATTCCCTTTGCTAAAGACCACAAGGACCTAACCGTGGATGACCAGGAGAGGTTATCGCACTTCCTTTGAATTTAAGAAGGCTTTGCCTCACGGATGATGTGCTTGCATTGAATAAGGGCAGTGATAAAAGCTGAATGGAAGCCAGAGGAAGGGGAGTTTTTTTCCATGCCCAATATGTCTGATCTCTTGCCCGATTGGCCTCAGAACAGGAATGGTTGAACCATGGATTGGATGAAGAGGTCGTCTTGGAGGAAAAGGGGATAAATGCTTCCATTCCCGCATGAATAACCTCTGCTATGCGTTGGCGGAGAGAGAAGCATCACCACATAAGAGACAATAATCTACCCATGGAAACTCAGAAAAGATTTCTCGTAAGTCATTCCAGTCAGCGTTGTTGAGGTGCCAATATCTACGTTTAGAAGGGACTCCTGGAGGGGAAGGTGCCGTTAAAACAGATACATTTATGAGGGCGTGGTCAGATGAACCAATTGAGTGGAAGACTGTGTAGTTACAGCGGGTGGATATGAGGTGAAAAACAGATCCAGAATATTACGAGAGTGATCACAGTGGTCAGGAACATGGGTGGTGTGGGTGATAATTTGCTCTACATCACTAACTGAGAATGGAGAACGTGAAGGCTTCAATCCCTCCACCAACCATATGGGAGGAATTCAACTATTCCCTATGGTGAACGTTTAATTCCCCTAAATAGAAGATCTCGGCTTTCGGGGGAGAGAATGCCACATTCTCACGGCAGTTTATATAACCGAAGAAAGATGCAATATTTGTAGAATAAGGAGAGTATTAGCCGAAACAAAGAAAAAGTGTGGTAGCTGAGAGACATCTTGAGTCATATAACATCAAAGTTTGGGGACTCAAGATGTAAGGACAAAGTAACATGAGGCCAAGATACGAAATTAAAAAAGAAAATTGTTAAAAAAGCATGTACAAAAGTACTTTGAGAGTATATGAAAAATGGACGAATGGAATATACTGAATGAGAACATAATAACTGCAGACAGCATTAAGAAGATTACGAAGTTACATCACAGTAGGGAATGTTCAAGAGACGGGGCCCTAAGAGTGTAAAACTCCCTCCCAGTACAGTAAGAATCGTGTAAGAGCCTCAACTCCTAGTGGCAGTGCCTCAAGTTTTACTGACAGTGCCTTCAAGTCCTGGTGTCAGAGACTCAACTCCTACAGGCAGTGCCTCAAGTGCCAAAAGTCTGGTGTCCTAGCCTCAACTCCTGCTGGCAGTGACTCAAGTCTTAGTGACAGCGCCTTAAGTCCTGGTGTCAGAACCTCATGTCTAAGTGACAAGTGTCTCAAATCTTGGTAGCAAAGCCCCAACTCCTAGTGGCAGTGCCTCAAATCTAGTGACAAGTGTCTCAGGTCTTAGTGACAATGTCTAAAGTGGGAGAGAAGCCTTGTACAACGGGGTTGTGCGACAGTGGAGCCGTGTGGCAGAAGGGCTGTGCGAGAGCGAGGCCGTGCATAAGCAGTGCCGTGCGACAAGAGGGGCCGTGTCCACTAAACCAAGTGGGTCAGGGCGCAGCCTGACCCTATGCCAGTAAGGTATTCATGCGATGTGGTCGTAAGACAACAGAGACAACGACTGTTTCTTCTGCCTCACAATGTGGAGGTCTAACAGCCGCCACAGCCACTGAAGCTGTAACATGAGGGAATAAGTGCCAATTACCGACCTAGGTAAAAATTGGTTACATAAAAGTCAATTAATACAAACAATATCACGTTTCAATTAACAGGACATAAACCAACAACAAAAGATCGAGTAAACCGATACAAAATCCAAACAATACACGAAAAATGCTTTCACTCTTTCTGCTCATGGTAAACGAGGCAGCAGAAACAACAGCTGCTGCACAGCACGAGCATTTAAGCCAATTACCAGAGAAGCTGTGTCGTGCTCGCCTTGCCACGCGACCCTGGACCACGTGTCCCTCCACCACCTGCCCACGACACACACAAGCCACACGTGCCCCTCCACCACCTGCCCACGACACACACAAGCCACACGTGTCCCTCCACCACCTGCCCACGACACACACAAGCCACAATAGGACGACTAAATAAAGCAATAATCCTACCGGCATTCACACACGCCACCGAAATCATAACAAAAGACTAGAGTCTTAAGGGTATGTGTACAGGAGCCTTCTGTCCCTCGGAGCAACCTGACTCCTGTTGATTTCCTTCTTTCTTTCTTTCTTCCCGTTTTCTTCCTTTCTTTCTATCCTTGTCTCCCCCCCTCAACCCCCCCCCCCTTCCCCAACGCAAGTCTGACCTTTCTCAGGTCGAGCCCCTTCCCGCGGGCTCCCTCAATTACAATATAATTCTTCTGAACTGATGAGTAATTCAGTGCAAGCTGCCACCTCACCCGACCCATCAGAGCATGTGCCACCTCACCTGGCCCATCAGTAGGTACATTCCAACAGGTAAGGGTTCCACCATCTGGTGTGCCCCACCTGTTGGTGTGGAGGCCCGGGCCTCTCCACACCTGGGCCAGGAGCCGAGCCACCCTGCTCCTCCCTGGACGAAGCTAGGTTACCTTACGAGATGGTCAGGTGAGCCTGGCCGATCAGATTGAGCATCAGGACCGCTCAGTGCTTGGGCCTCCTAGACCAGCATGCTGTGGCCCACACAGTTATCTACCCTACTATACGGTAAAATACTATCTTCTAATCTTATCTCCAATCTAGATCCAGTTATTAAAACCTTATCGCTTTAATCACGTTACCTTTCTCCTGTTATCACATTCTCCTGATAACCTGGTTTTGTCTTGTGTCTCCAGCAGCGAAATTTCACTCATTCCTCAAGTGGTTCGCCACCCACCCACCCACACACGTCTACCAACATATCTTCCCCTGCCACCAGCATCCCCCCTCCCCTCCCACCCCTGCAGGTGCAGGTGTGGCCAACACTCCCCTACCATCAGCCAAAACATTACGTACCAGACATGACTGATCAACTTGACCTTTGACCTAAGCACCTCATTTCGCCGAGGGATACATTGTCTCAGCGTGACGTATTACCTGTCCAAATTTGATCACTACATGTCACACTCACGTTACCAACCCGACCACACAGCCTTCTCCTAACAAATAATGAAAATGACCTTGACCTCCTGAGGTCAGCTTTCACTATCCATTTTCTATACAATTTGTCATTTTAGTACAACTGAATTCTTCTGTAGTTTATTGTTAGCCTACTTCTTTTCTATAATCAAGGTCTGTGCTTTTTCTCACTTAAGTAACTTATAATAATAATAATAATAATAATAATAATAATAATAATAATAATAATAATAATAGTAATAATAAAAATAATAATAATAACAACAATAATAATAAAAATAATAATAATAATAATAATAATAATAATAATAACAAAAATAACAATAGTAATAATAATAATAATAATAATAATATTAATTATATCATTATTATGATTATTATAATCATTACTACAATTATTATTATCATGAACGAGCAGAGATGAGGTAAAGAGGTCATGCAGTGAACATTATGAGGGACAGATGATCGTGTTTGATGACAGGGTGGCGGCTGTGAGGTGCTTGGGTCTGGGTGGTTTGCGAAGTGAGAGAGTCATGACAAGTGGTTTGGTCAAAAGAGAGGAGGTGGCGAAAACCTTACGTAAGGTGAAGTATGGCAGGCGGCAGGAGTGGAAGCTAGCGCACTTGAATTTCTTAATGGGGGTGACTGCGTTACTGACTGGTCAGTTAGGATTCTGCAAGCACCTGCTGATCATGGTGAGGTGCCTGAGGACCGGCGGAATGCCTGTACAGTGCCACTGTATAAAGGCAAGGGGTACAAAGGTGAATGTTCGAATTACATACGTGTGTAAGTTTGTTGAGTGTACGTGGTTGGCTGCAAAAGAGACTGGTGACTGAGAGGGCAGTGGCATGAACGGAGCATCAAACTGGGAAGGAACAGTCTGGAGTGGCAGGTGTTTGCTGTGAAGAATTTGTGTGAGAAATACTTAAGAGAAACAGAAGGATTTGTTTGTGGTGTCTATGGACCTGGAGAAAGCATATGACAAGCTATCTTGGTTCACAACCCACGAAACAAAGAGTTGTCACGGTTCACAACCCACGCAACACAGGCTGTCATGGTTCACAACCCACCCAAGTGTCATGAGAACAACACAAGTCATACATCAAACGAGAAAATCCTGTTTTCTGCCCCCTGACCTCTGACCTAATGCCGCAATTTGGGCGCTAATCATTCTGGTCTTGCTGAGGCACACAAACTTCGCTGGGGCACACAAACTTCGCTGGGGCACACAAACTTCGCTGGGGCATACACACTTCGCTGGGGCACACAAACTTCGCTGAGGCACACAAACTTCGCTGAGGCACACAAACTTCGCTGGGGCACACACACTTCGCTGGGGCACATAAACTTCGCTGAGGCACACAAACTTCGCTAATTTCGTCACACACGCAAAAAAAAAAAAGAGTCAAACGAGAGCAATGATTTCCCCAAACTAGCGTCCTTGACCTATGACCCGACCTGCCCTCTGGCACTGTACAGGTCTGGACGCACTACAGACGCAGCGAATCCTTTTCGGCTAAGCGTCAGACTGAGACTGAATCCCAAATGCAAAGACAAAACAGACTGGGTGAATCCTGTTTGGACAGACGAGAGAGCCTGGGCGAATCCCGGTTGAAGACAGGGTGAATCCTATTTGGCAAGACGAGACACGGGGCGACCTCCTACGTCCCTCGGCGGCCAGAGCGTAGAACGTAATCATGTTTATCGATTATATAATTTCCTTATTCCCAGAGGTTCTTCCCCATATCCCAAACCTAATTACTCTAAGCTCCTGATTCACGTCTCAATGTTACCTCCCTAGCTTGAACCTAATCCCCAGTCTGTCGCCTTCAATTTCCTCCTCACGGCTCCAGGACAGAACCCACAACACTGCTCCTCTATCTCCCATCTAGTCCCCAAAATAATGTCTTCAATCTCATCTACGCATCTCCAGATTTATTTCTCCATCTTCCTCGCCTGATCTGCAAGTCCTCCGTCCCTGTCCTGAAGCCCTCTCTTGCCCCACACGTTAACCACGTCTCCCGTCTGCAGCGTGTAACGTAAAGCAGGGAAAGCAATTTCTTCATTCATTATCGAGGTGTCGTCTCGTCCGTGCGGTATCTCCCACGTGGGGCACTGCCTCCCTCTCAACGGGGGGCCACTAATTACTACCTCTTGAACGGAGTCGCTGCCAAAATCGGTTAACGGGAACAGCGCAAGACGTCCTGGTGAATGAAAAGTAGTCCAACGACCTCTGGAAGAGACGGTTATTTGAATTTCGATAAAGACTCTCCCTTGAGGTTGATCGCTTGGGCTAGTTTGAAGGTGAATGTTAGGCGCATTCTCTCTGTTAAATCTCCATGGAAGGCATCTACTCTCATCTCCTCTCTCCAGTAAGGCATCTACTGTCTACTCGTCCTTGTACAAGGCACCAGGCGAGGCGTTCAATGCGCCTCCCGAAGCCTCACACGGGACGTCCGCGACACGTCGCAAGCCCGGCTGGCTGAGTACGTCTGTACATCTCGAGTCTGACACTTTGGCAGCCCCGACCCACCTTACTGCTCCGTTACCCGCCCAAAATGGGGGCATTCAGGATATTCGTAATCCCTCCTCCCACAGCAGGGGTCAAAGGTCAGGCCAGGTCACGCACGCCACCTTACTCCACACCAACGGTCCAGTCAGCGGGACTGTTACCCAGGTCCTCAATACCATTAACCACTCGTCCATACTTTCCTCACTGATATCGTTGATCCATTCACGAATGCGACGAAGGGGTCTGTTAGGTGAAGCTGTGTTTCTGTCTTCTTCCACCAGTGATGTGATGATCTACCATCCTGGTGCGTGCGTGTGCGTGCGTGTGCGTGCGTGCGTGCGTGTGTGTTTGTGGCGTCATCAGACCCGTTAGGTGTTCTTACAGTACTCACCCCTTCCCCCACCCCACCCCGCTCCACAACACGACCCACGGACGACACCACGACGGAAGCGCACGACCAAATTTAATCCCCGACGCCCGGTGGAGACTAAAAATACCCCCCCCCCCCTCCCGCGCAGGACGGACGCCTGTCGTTCGCCACCGGACGCAAGAGCAAAACCCGGGCCGGAGGGCCGCGCTGCGTCCCAGTCGCGCCGCTCCGCCACACACGCGACACGTGACGCACGCAACGACAAGACGCGCTTAGTGTACATGACGACAGGCTGCACGCGCACACGCAGGCAGACCTAGACCCCACATCCTCCCTCCCTCACTCCCCACCCACCCCCACCTCTTGAAACTATTGGATATGGAAAAAAAGTGTAAGTTGGCACCGCGTCCAAGCTGGGCACAGGAGAGCTGGGGCGGGGGGAGTCCGCCTGGCCAGCTTTGCCACTAGCAGGAGGGAAGGGGAAGGGAGGCTGCCCGCCTCCCCAGCACAGGTAATCCGCTCAGCCCGGCGTCCACCCAAGAGCCCCCCCCCCCCCAACACAAAACCGTCACCCCGCCGTCACGACTCAACGTCACGCCTGAACGCGGCCTCTATAACGCCACACGTCACCAGGCGCTGCTTCCCACAGCCACCTCCACCACCCCACACCACCATCCGGACCGGGACACACCGTGAGCCTCTTCCAACACACCGTGTGTGGCTAACAGTCTCGACTCTCCACTGAATAAAAACCGATCGTCACGGCTTTAAATCCCCACCCCACCCCAACCCAACCCCCTCTCTATACACCTTCCCAGACCTGCAGTAGTCCACCACGTACACAGCTTCCCATCCCCCCGTACATCAACACCCACCCCCCACCTAACCCCCCTCCATCACCACGAACACACATCCCCTCCCTCACACGTACGTAAGGACACACCGGGTGCCCGTACAACAGCAGTACAACAACTGTGTACACGAGGAAGCATCATGACCGGTAGCACCTGCCACCATTAGTGCCCACCTGCCACCACTGGTGCCCACCTGCCACCACTGGTGCCCACCTGCCACCTTTTCCCCCACTGACTTACTTCCTTATCTCCAGACCTGACAATATCCTCCCCAATACTTACCAATAAACATACTGCTAATCTCTGACACGATGCCCCATACATACTAAACGCCACTGACACAGTTACGAGCTTATATTGTTCATATTATCAAGCTTTGACACTGCCCTAAGCTTCAAGTATGCACTTTACCAAGCTTGGACACGCTGCTTCAAGTACGTAACATACAAACTGCCAAGATCAGATCCGCTGCATCAAGCTTGTAACAAACATTCTACCAAGCTTTAAGAAGTTGCATCAAGCTTGTACCAAACATTCTGCCAAGCTTCAAGAAGCTGCATCAAGATTGTAACATACAAACTGCCGATTAGATCCGATGCATCAAGCTTTAATACACATTCTGCCAAGCTTTAAGAAGATGCATCAAGCTTGTAACACACATACTGCCAAGCTTTGACACGCTCCTTCAAGCTTGCGGCACACATACTACCAAGCTTAAACACGCTGCTTCAAGCTTGTAACACATACACCCAAACTTTAACAAGCTGCCTCAAGCTTCCAATACACACACACACACACTTTTAAGCTTTGACATACTGCTTCAAGCTTGCAATTCACATGAACAAAGGATCTAGTTAAGCTTCATCAAGCCTCCTTCTACACACGTCTGTCACGGAATGTTTACACCATCGACACCATCCTTATCTACCACAAACCACTGCCATGTACGGTAGACCTCCAACATCTACCAGAGACCTACTCTATCTACCGTATCTATCGCCGTCTACCTTAGACTGACGCCATCTACCACAGACCACCGTCATCCACCACAAACCATCGCCATCTACCAAAGACCATCGTCACCTACCACAAACCACCGTCATCTACCAAAGACCACTGTCATCTACTAATGACCACCGTTACCTACCACACACCATACCTATATAAAACAGACCATCGTTATCTACCATATACACCCTAGCTATCTGCTGCATGCAGACCATCGTCATCATCTACCAAAGACCACCGTCATCTACCACGGACCATCATTCTACCACTGCCCAGTCTGTCATGCACGAAGTATGTAGCAGACAAGTATAGTATGTAGTAGTGCACGTAGTAGGTAAGACACATATGTATGGTACATACAACACGCAGAGCAGCCACATGTGTGCTAGCAGTTCAACACCACCAGATCCGGTGATAGGCCTACACCAAACGCCACAGGGCCATACTAGACCACTGACACACGTGCAGACAGATAGACAGCCAGGGAGATACCGATAATGGCGACTGATCGAGGCAGGATATATGCCACTTGGGAGAGAGAGAGAGAAAGAGAGAGAGAGAGAGAGAGAGAGAGAGAGAGAGAGAGAGAGAGAGAACTACTAAACGGTACACTAAGCCTTCCAATAATGGATGTGCCGTAACCCCGTGGGTCGGGGTACGGGCGGACTAGGCCTACCACCTGACCCTGTACCCAGACCGACTCCTGAACCGAACTCAGACTAGGCGAGGCCGACATGCAGGTACGGTCCACTGTACCTGCTGGCACACAGGTACGATCTGCTGTACCTACTGGTATACAAACATATAGATACGGTCCACTGTACCTGCTAATAAACAGGCATACAGGTATAATCCACTGTACCTGCTGGTACATAGGCATACAGGTACGGTCCTCCGTATCTCCTGGTATACAAGCATACAGGTACCTGTACCACTGTACCTGCTGGTATAGAGGCGTCCATATCCGGGCACTGTGCCTGCTGAGGCAAAGATCTTCCGGTCTCCGAGGCAATTTTCAGCGCGAGTAAGTCCTACGCTCCAACGAACACACACAATAAAAACAATAAAAATACTTCACCTGAAACTTTCCAAATTGGCGCAACCATAAATCTTTCTAATAATATATATATATATATTTTTCTTTTATACATATTCGCCTTTTCCCGCGTTAGCGAGGTAGCGTTAAGAGCAGAGGACCGAGCCTTCGAGGGAAAATCCTCACTTGGCCCCTTCTCTGTTCCTTTTTTGGAAAAGCAGAAACAGGA
>JAYMFT010276952.1:0-10545 GCA_038088735.1 Panulirus argus | reverse complement strand
ACTAGCCCAGTAGTCCCATTTTGATGAGACAGGAAGTAAGACCAGCAATCCTGACATGGAGAGTGTAGGATGGTTCCAGGCACCACTTTAACGCCCCTCAGTCAGGAGGGTAGTACCACCCTGGGCAGCTGTTGTCAACAACCTACTACCTAATCCAGTCACTCACGGGTGTTCCAATAGCAAAACCAAAATTACTTATGTTGATTGATGGGTGTGCCTCTAACAATGCCCTTTTAATTTCATAATTGAGATATTGAAAGGAAAAAATATGATGACAATATTAAGAAATGGCAACACATGAACTGGTGCCAGACAATAAGCAAACAGTTTTTAGGTATATGGATTTGTTGCTGGGAGAGTCAGCAGCTGGCAGTGGCTGTCCATACGATATGAACCCAAACAGACTCTGTATGATTCCTCACGTTCAGGCTTGACAGATGCTTGTTCTGTGACCAAAACATCTCAAGAACTTGATCTCTCACTAAAATCCTTTGATATTCAATTGGTGGATATGACTAATATTCATCATAAATATGTGAAAGTAACACAACCAGCAATTTCCCCTCACAGCAGAATGACTGTATGGAATAAGAAAAGCCAAGATGAGGTTTATCTCCTTCTCTATCTATTTATATCTCTGACACCTGTTCCCTTCTGGAACTTCCTTAAGGGGGAAGCTACAGCAATAGTCTCCATAACTAGTGAACTCCAGTGCCGCTTTTTAGCCTTTAGTGCCTCACCCTTAACAGGCCACTGGCAGAGGGCAAATCTCGAGCAGTGTTTGCAAAGGCTCCTGCCTAATGTTCCTACTTACAACTTCTACTAATTGTTCCTGCCTACTACTTCTATCTCTTGCTCCTGCCATTTTGCCAAAAGGCAAGGCTAGCACATATACCTAATCCAGTCACTCATGGGTGTTCCAATAGCAAAACCGAAATTACTTATGTTGACTGCAAGGTGTGCCTCTACCAACGCCCTTTTAATTTCATGCTTGAGATATTGACAGGAAGAAAAATGGTGACAATATTAAGAAATGGCAACACAGGAACTGGTGCCAGACAATGAGCAAACAGTTCTTAGGTATATGGGTTTGTTGCTGCGAGGGTCAGCAGCTGGCAGTTACAAAGAATGATCTGTGTGAGTTAAGTGTTGTCCAGTGTTATGTGTGACAAGGAAAGATTGTATGCTTATGGAAAGAATACCAGTAGTCCACAGGTGAGTAAGGCAGAGTAGTGCAACTTGACAACCATTGAAGTGCTGGCTCACTATGCAACAGTCACAAACCCTCCCAATACCCAGCAAGTAATACTGGTAATATACCTCCCTGGTCGTTGGCTGCCTACCAACTACTACCTACTCTTTATCTGTGTAATCATATTGATGACTCATAGGAATAAAAACAGAATCAATGACTACTACACAGCTGATTACAAGTTTGAGCAAAAGATGATTAGGAAACTTTCTGTAGTTGTTACCCACTTTATATTCTGCTGATAACACACAGCTAGATGAAGGTGATAAGTTGAGAAAAATAAGACCTGTTATTGACTACATATAAGGCAAATACAAGGAAAAGTTTCAGCCCTTTTGGAAATTGCATACTTATGTAAGCCTACTGTTGGGGTGAGGTAGGCTGCATTTCAGACAGTACATTCCACATAAAAGGCATTGGTTTGGTAAGAAAATCTTTACACTACGTAACTGTTATAGTGAATATGTGTCTGATTTCATCATTTACAGTGGGAAGGACATTGAAACAGCAAAGGATACAGATCTTATAATTTCTGATTCTGAGCAAAAACATTACTAGCTCCTTATCTGTAGAAATCTCATATACTCTATAAGGACAACTGGTATTCCAGTCCTGAGCTGTTTCAGCACCTGCTTGATCAAAATACTGGTGCATGTGGAATGGCAAGAGCCAACAAAAAAGCATGTAGCCACTACTAAGTGTCACCCACATTGAACATGTGTCAAAGCCAGAAAGAACATTCTAAGAATCAAGTTGACTAATAAGCATGTTGTCTAAATGCTTTCTATCTACTATTCCTGAAGATAGTAGGTGAGACAGTCAAAAAAAAATTCACAAAGCTCAAGTTAAAAGGAAACTCATTTCTGTGCTTGATTATAACTTAAGCATGAGGATAGCTGACAATGTTGAGATGCTTCTCAGTTGTGTAAAATGCACAAAGCTTAAGCAAAAGTGTAAACTGGTGCATCAAAGATCTTTTTTCACTTGCCTGATATGTCTGTTTTGAATACTTTTTACTTGTATAAAGTGAAAAAAGGAAACAGTCCAGCATTGCTACAATGCAGTTAGAAACTTAATTGCAAGATGACTGAAAGATTACATTCTTAGAGATATTACATTAATGGGTAAGTTGGTGCTCATCCCTTATGACTTCCACCAGATACATTGAGATGTCGTGTCTGTACTCAAACCAATATCATGCCAAATAAGAAGAACAAAAAACATTATTCGAGTGTCATAGGTGTGATATGCCTTTGTGTGTCTATCCTGCTTTCACCATCTAATCTCTTTTCACCAAGCCAAATGCCATAACCTTCTCACTTTACGTACTTCTCCAACCTAAACACCTTACATCTGCCACCATATCATCAAACACATTCAACAATCCTTCAGAATACACAATCCATCTTCTCTTCACCTCATTGCTGTCTGTTACAATGCTGGCATCTTTTTTTCTTATGTTAGCTGCAATGGAATAGGCAACTGAATTCTCAAAGCAGGACCATCTCATTAACACTACAGTAATCCCTCAATTTAACGGACTAATATGGGGAGGTGGTGTCCGTTACTGCAAAAAGTCTGTTAAATCGAATACAACCATTTCTTAACACAATATACAACATATAGTAATACAATATGCAGTTCACATGCTTTCTTTTAACTCCTCAATCACATGATTCCATTTTGAATTGTAAGGATTGCAAAATTATATAATAAAGTCAATTCTCTGTATACAACCTTACAGCATGATAACCTGAGTCAGATGGAGACCGAAACAAAGCGGGTACACCCTACGCGACTAATAATAAGTGTGATATGAAATGCGCATGGTGCAGCGTATGAGATTTTTTCCACTTATTTTATTTTTTCAATTACTATTAATTAATGTATTATTATAAGTCCGGTCCATTAAATCCAAAATCTGTTATATCAGGGTTCGTTAAATCAAGGATTACTGTATGTATATATTTATACCATGGAAGCAGAAGTGAGTCATAAGGTGGTGGAGGGGGGAATGTTCTGGGAGCACTGAAGAATGTGTGGAAAGAGAGAACATTATCTAGGAGAGCAAAATTGGGTATGTATGAATGAACAGTAGTTCTAACAATATTATATGAATATAAGGCTTGGGCTATAGATAGGGTTGTTCAGAGAACGGTAGATGCATTGGAAATGAAATCTTTGAGGACAATATGTGGTGTGAGGTGGTTTCATCAAGAAAGTACTGAAAAGTAGGAGAGTTGTGTGTTGATAAAAAGAGTATTGTTGAGAGAGTACAAGGGGGTGTGCTGATATGGTTTGGACATATGGAGAGAATTAGTAAGGAAAGGTTGACAAAGAGGATATATGTGTCTGAAGTGGAAAGAACAAGGAGATTGGAAAGACCAAAATTGCTGATGGATAGATGGAGTGAAAAAGGTTTCGAGTGATCGGGGCTTGAACATGCAGGAGGGTGAAAGGCATGCTTGGGATAGAGTGAATTAGAATGATATGGTATACTGATGTCAACATGCTGTCAATGGATGGAACCAGGGTATGTGAAATGACCAGGGTACACCATGAAAAGGGCTGTGGGACCTGGATGTGGACAGGGATCTGTGGTTTCAGTGTATTAGACATAACAGATCAAGAATGGATGTGAGCGGATGTGGCCTTTTTTCACCTGTTCCTGGTGCTACCTTGCTAATGCTGGAGCAATAATGTATCATTTTTCTTTTCCTTCATGCATTTATGCTTTACTTCACTCACAACCAAAACATCCAGATTTCTTTCCTCAAACATGCTACCTATATCTTCTCCTTTCTCAACCTGGTTACATCCCCACAAATTCAAACACTCCAGACTGAGCATTCAAGGAGGACGAGCACTTCCAGTCTAGCTCTTTCTATAGTCTTCTCTTTTAGAAAATGAAATACAATAAGGGGAGGCTTTCCATGTGGCACGCAAAAGGTGGAGGTGAGCAGATTAGAAAGGCTAGTGAGTAGTGGGATGAAGAAGTAAAGTTGCAAGTAAAAGAGAAAAGAGAGGCATTTGGGCAGTACTTACAAGGCAGGAGTGCATATGATTGGGATATGTATGAAAGAAAGTGACAAGAGATCAAGAGGAAGGTGCAGGGATTGCTGATACTGCAGAAGTTGGTGACTTAGTTTGGAAGAGCCTGTGAAAGGAGAAAGTTGAGACTGAATGTGAATAAAAAAAGTTATTAAGTTCAGCAGGGTTGAGGGACAAGTTAGTTGGGATGTAAATCTGAAAGGAGAAAAGTTGGAGGAAGTGAAGAGTTTTTGATATCTGGGAGTGGTCATAGAAGCAAATGGAACCATGGTGTGGGAAGTAAGCTGCTAGAAGCAGTAAGAAGTTTTTATTAAGGGTGACAGGCATGTCTATAAGCATGAGGAGAAGAGAGTGAATGGTTCCAAATGAAGTTTGGTCTGCAGCATGGGTTTGTGATGTCACATCAGTTGTTTAGTTTGTTCATGGAGATAGGGTGGTGAGGGAGCTAAATGCAAGAGTTTTGGAGGGGGGAGTATATAGCCAGAGGAGGATGAGAGGGTCTGGGAAGTGAGTCAGTTGTTCTTCACTGATGATACTGCAGAAGTTAGTGACTGAATTTGGAAGAGCATGTGAATGGAGAAAGTCGAGATTGAACGTGAATAAAAACTGTTATTAGGTTCACCAGGGTTGAGGGACAAGTAAGTTGGGATGTAAGTTTGAATGGAGAAAAATTGGAGGAAGTGAAGTGTTTTAGAAATCTGGAAGTGGACAAGGAAGCGAATGAAACCATGGAAACAAATGCAAGTCATAGGGTGGGGGAGGGTGCAAAGGTTTGGGATCAATGAAGAATGTTTGGAAAGAGATAGCGTTATCTGGGAAGGCAAAAATGGTTATGTTTGAAGGAATAGCATCCCAACAATACTGAATGGTTGCAAGGCATGGTTGAAAATGACATCTTTAAGGACACTCTGTGGGGTGAGGTGGTTTGATCAAGTAAGTAATGAAAGGGTAAGAGAGATGTGTGGTAATAAAAAGAATGTGGCTGAGAGAGCAGAAGAGGGTGTGTTGAAATGGTTTGGACACATGGAGAGAATGAGTGCAGAAAAGTTGACAAAGAGGATATATGTGTTGTAAGTGAAGATAACAAGCATTGGATTTGAACCCTGTGTAGGGTGCCTGGCTGCCTCAGCCACACAGAGGTTATAAGACATACACACTAGACTTCTAATGTTTCACGTGTGTTCCAACCTCATCTCGGTGGGGGTAACATGGACTTTAATCTCACACAGCTCTGATGGTGTGACAAATATATGTCAATGGACAGACAAATGTATATACACCATGGAACAGATTCGAACCCTGTGTAAGATGCCTGGCTGCCCTGGACATGCTACCCCCACTAATATGAGGCTGGGACACACGAAAAAATAACAGAACTGTAGTGTGTGTCTTTTAACCTCCGCATGGCCGAAGCAGCCAGGTGCCCTACACGGGGTTTGAATCCGATCCATGGTGTATACACATTTGTCTGTCCATTGACATATTTGTCACACCATCGGAGCCACGAGATTAAATTCCATGCCACTCCTCTGTGTGTGTGTGTGTGTGTGTGTGCGAGATGTGCCTTTCTTCACCTATTTCCTGGCGCTACCTTGCTAATGCAAGAAATGGCAATCAAAAATGAAAAAATACACATTTTTCCAATTCAGGGATAGGTATTGTACCAATTTCTAAAGTCAAAGTATGATATATTCAGTCCTCTACTTAATAAAAATCCCTCTACACTCAACAAGTCACAGTGAATGGAATAAAAGAAATGGGTTTGTAAGGTTCAGGTCCAGGATCAGTGGTCAGTGCTATTGACAGAGGGATTGGTGGTCAGTACTACTGACAGAGGGAAGTCTGTAAATGTAATATATCAACATGTACTATGGCAAGATGTCCTAATAAATGTTTCAAGATCATACCAAACCCCTAGTCAGGCCTTTCAGTATCTTCAACCCTACGGTGAAGGCAAGGAATCCATAATAAATCAGCTTCTGATGAACACTTCAGACCCCAATGGACTAAGTTAGGGATCCAATGGTTATTTCTATAAAAATTAATTACACTGGAAATTTTGTCTGGTAAGTTAAGGATGCATCGAACTGAGTTCAGGATGTACTGGAATTGTCTGTTAGTTTCCAACCTCAATCCAGGACCCTGGGTGTCAGGAGGATATGTGACAGCCTGCTGCGCCTCACCTCTGTGCATTTTTTTCTATATTTTACTAATATACAATGTTCTCTCTTCACACATACACATACTTTTATAATGATTTACAATAACTCAACAGTGTAATATCATCTTTTGTGTATTTATTGCTACAAAGATAATCTAAACAGAAATTTCAAAACAAAACAAGCAGGAGCTTATTAACTGCATGCAAGTCTGCAATGAGCAACTGCTTGGTCAACACATAAGCATACTTGGTGCCCATATTTTCACACAATAGCAGTGTTTTTTATGGTACAAGAGGCATGTCTTTATACAGTAAATTGTGGCAGATATGATCACTCTCAGCATTATTTGTGTTAAGAAATCCAAGAAAGACCTCAGCATTGCTGAAAAGTTGAAGATTATTGAGCATCATGAGTGCGGGGAGAGTAGCTTGCACCTCAAGCAAGCCACATTTCCGACCAGTAGGTGATTTAGGTGACTCCATGTGACCCTGAAGCAGTTCCTTCTGATTCGGAGTAGTCACTGCTACTCCCTGAACATTCCTGAACATCTCCAGTCTCAAAGGAATATGGTAGGTTTCCATTAGAAATGATACTTCAGTACATAATGTTCCCTGATAAACTTCAGGATATAACAGAATTTGGCTTCTGAGGGACCACTCTTACAATTAGTCAGTTTCAATGGAGGTTTACTATATCCATACCCATTCTAGAGATGAATATATATAAAATGTACCAATCAATTTCAACAAAAGGATAAAAAAGACAATCTAATTTTGTTTCATTTTTGATTACAGAAAGGTGGCAGCAACTCTCAAAAAATGTATAATCATCAGACTTATGCTGTGAATGAAGGATAATTGATTATGTTAATACACTAGCTCTTTTTTAAAGCAATAATTCTATCAGATATTCATGCTAATACACTATCTCTTTTTTAAAACAGCAATTCTATTAGATATTCAACCACTGTTTGTTTGATTGTCCCTACTATTGATCATACTTGTTACAATAGGTACTACAGTAAGTTTTGTATGAAAAGAAAAGTAAATGTACAGCTCCAGTCTATCACATTATCAAACTTACTAGTTTGTCGGTCACCAAAACTGATGGCTTCTGCTAAAGGACTCCACCCATTCAAATTTTTTACTTTAACTGGAGCTCCATGTGCCAATAAAAGATGTATGCATTCTGTGGAAGAATATACTTCATTAGTTATACATGCCAATGCATATTGTTAAAACTGTGGATACCAATATTTGAAAAACCTTTTTCTCTACTAGGCAGTGTCTAATGAGCATAAGAGATTCTCTATTACATTCTTTTGAAAAATTAAGGGTTAGGACCTTCTATCTCTCCATCTTTCTGGTGGGTATACACTGGCTTCAAAATTCGTTGCAATCCTCCACACACTGCAGAAACAGCTCACTCATTTTGGGCCCAACTTCAAATCTAATCAAAGATCACTAAAGAGATGACATAATTGACTCACTCACTCTTAGCTGCCTAGTAGCTAAGGACTCATAAATTTCAGGCATCATCTCGACTCAAAACCAGTCAAAACTAGACAAAGGATTAAAATGCAATACCTGGCTTGGCAGGGCAGGGCTATGTATCCAAGAAAAAAATGCTTGCAAGACTCTACCTCTAAGAGATAAAGTCTTTCAAATTACAGCACCTACATTTCTCTCTTCTGCAGAGTGTCCTATGAATATTAAGGAAAAGGGTTTAGAGAAAAACTTTTAGATAAAGAGAATATCCCAAAATAACACACTAGCATGAAGGAAAAGGGTTCAGAGAAAAACTTTCAGATAAGAAGACTATAACAAAAAAACAAAATTAATATCTTAAAAGGTGAATCAAAGGCAGATTAGAATGTATCTCTCCAGAAGGTGGAATCCCTAGAGCAAAACAAGGCAAATCTATAATACCTAAGGTGAGAGGTGGTGAAGATGATAAGTGAGTGTTAAAAACCCTTTTTATTCATTTTTTTTTAAAGGCTAAGGTAGGGTCCAACTTCCTTCATTCTGTGCTCTAGCTTAAAGCCCAGGCTGAGCCAATACAGTAAGTTTCTTAATCTACATAGATATATTCCAAGTCAAAAGAGATTTCAAGGTTTCATGGTTTACAAACATTACCCTCAATAATCTCACGAGAAACCCAAAAAGCCTCTAAGAAATTCAACTGGGCATATGGCAAGAGGCACTCTCGTTGAAGGTTTAGCATGTAACTCACTAGTTCTCCTTTTCCAGCCTAAAAGGAAAAAGAATTTTCATAAAAGACTTTAAAACCATTAGATTGTAAAATGCTAAGATGAGTAAGAGGGAGGGGAAGACCAATAAGGAGAGTGAAAGATGGATTTTAAGAGGCTCTAAGGCAACAGGGCCTGAACATTCAAGATGAGAGGCAAAAGAGCAAATTAGAGTGATGTGGTATACAAAGTAACAACATGATGTCACTGAGCTGAATCAAGGCATATAAAAGTCAGGGGAAACTACAGAATTGCACTGCGTGGCTTAGCTGTGAATGGTGAGCTCTGACTTTTGATGCATTACACGTGACAGCTAGAGCATGGATGTGAGCAAATGAAGCCAATGTTTCATCTGTTCCTGGCGGTACCTCAGTATGCAGGAAACAGCATACATGTATGAAAAACATCAACAAAAATATAAACACAAACAACTGATCCAATGCAGCTGTCACCTACACAAGAAGATTGTTATTTATCATCCACATGTATGAAATTTACAGGGATATTTGCCAAGAAATTGAGGTTTACAATTCATTCTCAGTATATCTTAATACCTAGTCATGGGATAGTTTTTAAGCCTTGTGGTTGCCTTATATGCAATGATAAGTAATAACTCTCAATCTTATCAAAATGTCAACTGTAATAATATTTACAGAAATAAGATATATCAACTGGTTGATTAAAAAAAAAAGAGGTAATAAGCTTTGACTTCATGTTTCCCACCATTATGAGAAAGGTAGAACCAACTACAATTACATAAGCAAGTTAACTATTCACACATTACCTTTATGTCCCAGCATAACAGCCAAGTGAAGTGGTGTATTTCCTGAAAATAAACATAAGTTTTAGTTCAGTTCAAAAGTTCAATGACATACTTCTAGGCTTCAGACATACTATGACTCATCTGTATAGCTTATATCTGTAAAAATAAGAGCCAGTATGTATTCATGTACCCTAATAAAATCTAAGTAAATTCAACTTCACATTAAGCTTAATACAAGCATTTCAATGTCCACAACCGTAACTTTTACAAAGATATCTTTATCAAAAGGGATATTGCTTCCAAGACATGCTGCTGCACCTCACACATTATTTGCAGTAAGTCAGGTGTTTATGTTTGATATGGATGGATAAGTGTTATCAAGAGTGGATTGCAGAGGGGAAAGCAGGGACTGAAAATGACAAAAGAATTTGGGATGCGCTTAGAGAATATCAATTAATATTAAACAGCTAAGTACAGAGCCTGCATAAGTACTTGTTCTAGCTTTTCTATATGGCCATAAAATCATGTGTCCACAGAACAGACACTTAATAATGAAAACAGCAGATGAACAGAAACACCTGGTAGCTCAGTAGCTAATCATAAGATACATGTCTTTGGGAGAATGGAAAACAGGGTTTAGAATATACAGCAGTTCAAATTCTACTTTAAAAAGTTCTGTAATCTGCCATATTATACCTTGGGATTTCCATGTGGTGATATCAGTAGCTTCAAAGCAAGATTACAAACTTAAAGTCTGTATATGTTCGTAGCAAGAGTTTTATATAAGTAGTTGTAGAAGTAGCAGTAGTAGTATTAGTAGTAGTAGTAGTAGTATAAGTTGTAGTAGTTGTAGCAGTGGTTGTAGTAGTAGTAGTAGTAGTAGTAGTAGTAGTAGTAGCAGCAGCAGTAGTAATATTAGGAAAAGCATTGGTAGTGGTGGTAGTAATAGTAGTAGATACCCAATCTGTCATGTGTACTGCACTGAAACCACAGCTCCCTGTCGACATCCAGGCCCCACAGACCTTTCCATAATTTATCCCAGATGTTTCACATGCCCTGGCTCAGCCCA
>JAYMFT010276941.1:0-10545 GCA_038088735.1 Panulirus argus | reverse complement strand
AGAGAGAGAGAGAGAGAGAGAGAGAGAGAGAGAGAGAGAGTCGACGACCGGCTGAAGAAAAGGAACGACTGAAAGGCCAGAAATAGATTATAGTGTGCTCGCCGACTGACCACAGCAAAACACATTGCAATTAGCAAGCAGCCAGTGCTTAAAAAATAAAATTCCAGTAATTACCTTCTGGCCTGAGTGAGAGTGAGAGAGAGAGAGAGAGAGAGAGAATTACCTTTTGGCCTGAGATAATTGCCTTCTGGCCAGAGAGAGAGAGAGAGAGAGAGAGAGAGGAGAATCTACTGTCCGACAAGATAGTGCTATACTGGTACTGAAGGGACGGGAAAAACATCTCTACATCCTTCACGACCGACCAAAAGAGATGATAAGAATTATTTTCTACGCTCGACGGGACCAAAGCTACGTAGATCCCCCTCCCCCCCCCTATAACAGATGGCCCCGGGAGAGCGAGACAGAGATAGGCGTTCTATAATTCAAGACTTTGCCCAGGTGACCGGGGAGTTCTCTAAACTCCATGAACGCCCTAGACACACACACACACACACACACACACACATATATCAGCCTCTCTAACTTCTGTGAGATAGCTCAAAATGACATCAAGGCTTCTTTGTACCCTACGTGAGGCATGAGCGAGTTCTGTGCGCTCAAGGCATAGCCATAGGTAGCCCTGAACGCGACGGCTGGTCTGAGGGAGTTCTAATCACTCGACGCCCGGCTAGGGCGAGAGTTCTAGTATACACTCGTCGACTTGGGTTCCGACACTCGACTACTGGATACAGAGGAGGCCGGGGCTCTATACTCGACGGCTTGACCACAGAGAGCTAGAGTCGTTTTTACACCAACTGCTGCTGTCAGGTGGTGGTGGTGGTGGGCGGCGATCAGTGTGGTCGTGGTGGTTGTGGTGGCGGTGGTGGCGGATCGAGGGCTCTGCCTCGTAAGATTAAAGTTTTACCCCCAATGAACTAGATACGTGAGCAGGAAGAGAAACGAGAGAGAGAGAGAGAGAGAGAGAGAGAGAGAGAGAGAGAGAGAGAGAGAGAGAGAGAGAGAAAAGAAATCCATTTCCAAAGCGGTGTACTGTTGCTGTGCTTTTAGTTTGCAGTCAAAAATATGCGGATACGAATGACATCGTAGTTCTGGATGATAGCGGATGCCGCATCAGCCGGAAACTGAAAAGGTTTGGAGTAATGGATGAGGTTAATTCGTCTTTCACTTCATATCGATGCATTTTAAGGTCGCTGTAAGTGGTGCTCACTGCTTCACTCCGTCACTCATTTGCATCCATGGCGTACGTATGTCACAAGAGGCTATTCGTCACTGAGAAAGATCAGTCATCATGTCATCACGTTACTACCCAGTGCAGATAAAAGTTCCATTCGAAACAGTGGGTACTGTTTGCTAAGCTTACACCAGTGCTTGATGTCAAAGTGAACAGTTTCTCGTAAAGTGCAAAAACACAAAAACCAGAGGCCAGTACAAGAAATCAAGCGAGAAAATAGTCATAACACGCAAAGAAGCACTTTTATAGTGTCAGAGTAGAGAAAGATTGGAATACACGAGGAGATGAAGCTGTGAAAGTTGACGGCATATACCAGAGTTTACGAAGTTGTATAATAGAGGTGTAAATTTAAGAGGTGAGGGTACCACGAGTGTAAATATCTTTCTCTGTATTGTGTGAATAGTAATCACAAATAGGCATATATAAACTGATTTGGTCCAACTGCGTGCCTTGAAGGGTCCCGTGACAGTAAGGTTCTGGTATGAGTGTCCTGCTTAAAGCTTTATTCTGCATGATTCACTTCTACTATGAAGGCATCCTCTGATGGGATGGGACCCGTCCGTATGGCAGGTCAATTTCTCACGCCACTGCACTGGCAAGCATATCTATATGACTATGATATATCTTGCTTTCCTTATAGTCTCTTGTCCGCTCGCTACCGCTCACTTAAGCCCCGTCCTTATCGTGGTTTTCTTACGACGTAACTTTTAAAACAGTTACTTCGTTCATCTTGTTAGTTGTCGTGCGATTCAATCATCACTTTGGCCCAATTCCTGGACCTTTTCTGTTTTGTTTTCTCTCTCCTCCCTCTCGCGATATCGGGCACAGGATGGCTATGAGTGCACAATACAGGTTTGTCACTCTTTATGGCGAAAAACGACAATGGACTCGTACGTCCCTGTGATCCTTTGGGACATATTCCTTGCAAATATTGCGGAATTTTTGCGTCGTTTATGTAGGGTCCGGCTTAGAGTCTGGGATGGAAGTTGCGTAAAGAAAAAAAATGATGTTCTCTTTTCTCTTTTATGGCTGTCGAATACGCGTCTCTCCGTCTTGCCTCGTGCTGGAGTTAGACCAATATCTGCCCAAGATGACTTCAGAAACTGCGAATCAACATTGCAGAACCTTATTCTCGATGGATTTTGTCCTCATCAACTATAAATAATGAATAATGCCAAAGCTTTTGAGCCCTAGGAATCAGAATGACATCCTAGGCTTAAAAGATACAGTAAAAGATGAATTCTGGGCTCTCTTGAATAACCTCCCATTCGTGCCAGGGCTTCGATCCCTAGGATTAAGGGTAGAGAAATGCAGCTTGTTCCTATCTATTGGAAACAGATAGAAAACGAAATGGAAGATATAGAGTTAGAGCAACCACGAATATCGTTAGTGGTACTTTACCATCAAGATACGAACTGATAATTTAGTTCTGATCGTTTCTGCATTCGTCTTCCTAAATTGCTACCTGACCACCTATTTGTCAGAATGAACATCATTCACTTCGCTTTTCTCTGTCGGTCATCTGTCTGTCTCATTTTCGTAAACGGTCGAGCGTATTCAACGAGTAATTTCTTTCTCATAAATGCCTAAAACACTTGCATGAAAATTACGTTGCGTCGTGTAAAGTACGAGACGGTTTTGATTTTGCCCTATTTTGCTTCCTTCCATCTTTGTTCAACTTTTCTCTCTAACAATCACGACTTTTTTGTCATTTTTTGTTTCTCTATTCCTGGTTTGTTCTTTGCCTCTGCTCAGACAAAGACTTCGATTACATTTTCCTCGATTTAATCCTTCACTCGAATCTCAATTACCAGCTGGACATTAAGTTTAGATTCTACGAAAGAACTCTAATAGGATTAATACGATTATTGCCTAAGAGACAAATGGGGGAGAGGAATTTGCATATCCTCGCCAAAATCTATATTTCTAATTCTGATAATATCATCATAATGTCAGTGCTCCTGTCAACCATAAATATTCTGTAGTATCTCATAAACCAGATGATATAAACCTCCCAAAGCCCTTACCCGTGCTGAAATTAGCACCTTGCTATTATAATCAGCCAATATGTCTTTACACACTGTAGAACTTCTCATCCACACTCTCTCCGCTATCACGGATTGCTATAGACAACACCCCACTTCGATTCCATCCTTACATTTCCGACCACAGAACAAAAGATTAATCGTAGATATGCTGAGCTGGGGAGATGATGAAGATTGCATTCACTTGCAAGTGAAGCTGCAACGCCCAGGCTGAAGCTCTGGAGGTGTTGCTTCACTTCTCCATTTCAGTTATTACGTTTGGTCGCGAGTTATCAATTAATGGTATATCACCGAGCCTGGGTATTCCCAGGGCAATTCATGTAGCCTCCATTAACGCTGATTGCTCCGTGATTAAGCTCTTCACAGGTGCTGGCAATGCGATCAGAAAATGTGTATATATATATATATATATATATATATATATATCGCTTCTAACACTTAAGGTCAGAATGCACTCTGTTCAACATACGCTTTTTCCTAACTTAAGTGTTGCATATAAGTATGGTTCCTATCTTAAAAACGTAGTTTCAAGAGAACTTGCTTATTTCTTATTTTGGGATTTGGAAGAATAACCGAGTCTGATGATTATAGGGCTTTAAAACAATGTAGAATGTTGAAAAATTGCTTAGGTTCACTGCTCTTCTGCCTCATCATTTGCGAGCGAGGAAATACAATGAAAGAAACTCTGTTACGCAGAGAAAAACATAAACGTGTTTATCATTTCCAACGACAGAGTGAAAGAAATGTGGATAGAAAGATATGAATTCACCGAAGAAAGAAAAACTAAAGTACAGGTATTCATAAAACACAAACACACACCCACACACACGCACACACAGAACACACACGTTTATAAGAAGCTGTATGATAGAGAATGTTCAAGAGATGGCGCCACATGTGTGTAGAACTCTCTCCCAGTACAGTGCAAGTAGGTAAGTGGACACATAATTGCACACACACACACACACACACAAGCAAATGCAAGCACTGAAATTAAGAAATAAATCTATAAGTTCAAGTAACATATTCAAGTTATCATCTAACGTACGCATTTGGCAACCGTTTGTTAATATGTTCAATACATCAGGGCGAAGCATTACTGGCAATAGACACAGCTTCCAGGAGGCAATTGCAATGCTCATTTCTCTGGTCCTGCGGACGTTTATGGGGGCGTCTGACTATAGCCATGACACTAGAATTGATACGAGCGTAAGCGAAAAGAAAATTTGTCCTTACACATACATACCTAGAAATGACCATGCGTATTTTCCCAGTGACACTGAAGGCTAAATGGGCATAAAAGAGTGTCATTCTGCTTGCGGCTGAACCTGAAAGCAATGTGAACCAATGCGTGCGTGCATCCATCATCTAGTTCCCAATACTCGTGGAGGCAAGAGACGTACAGAGGCATAAACGGGAATACTTGGTCATCACCATTCCCAAAGCCTATCTCTCTCTCTTGCGCGCGCTATCGGGTTGAAGGTAATCCAGGTATAACCGTCTCACACAAGGATCTAACTTCCCGGATCCTCACACAAGCTACAACTGCTTAACCAACTATCAAACTGAACTTAGTTCTCGTTTGCATAAGATGGATAGAGTGCATACAAAGCTCTGAATTTACTTAAACATACTGCTAACTTAATTTAATAGTGACCTTAAGTAAACATAGTTTTCACACGACGATTAAGCTCGCGAGGTTCCCACTCTGCACACTAAGCGAATTCATCATGCGCGACACGTCTCCAGGGGTACCTTAACACAGACTCGATTGCACCTAATAAAGAAGATTATGCCTTGAGCGTCCTCATCTGAAACGCGTCTAGCCGTAAACAGTTCCACTTACTGAGTTTGCTCGCCTTCGTGGTATAGGTATCTTGGTTTTCTAACGCCTTCAAGTACATTACCATATATTCTATCGAGCAACGTAAAGATGTCATTCGCCATGCAACCTATAGCGGCATACTATCATTATAAACTATTTATATGCGTATTTTCAATGATTTCTTCGGCTACGTTTTCTGATTTTGCGGTAGCCGATGTGACAAGGCCACTTATATGTCCCAGTCACTACCTCGGGTAGAAAAAAACCTGTATATTACTCGGCAGTCATTCTTTCCCTCCTTAGAAAATCAGAGCTTCCTCAAGTCACTTTCCTATGAACTTCTTAATCCCTAAATACAACACAAGTTTTACTTTTCTCCATAACTTTACTGTCTGCCTAAGTGCAACACCTTGCACGTAGACACACTTTAATCATCCCAACGGCCCTAACAAGCAGTTCAGTAATCCCTTTCACCACGGTACACAACACACACCTTACCAGCTATGATACAGAGGCTTATTCCTCTGTAATTCTTACAAAATCTTTACTTGTTCCTCCGTATTTCTTACAGTCTTAACTCCCTTATACAGTGGAACAATCGATTTCCTTATTCAGTTATCTGCAGACGCTTATATTCATCCTTGTTATACAGGCTTTCCAAATTTACTGGAGAGCAGCTTCAAGTTTACTGTACAGTATATCACTCCCAACCTGTGCTCTTAATGCCGGTTTTTCTATTTCCATCGTTAAGTGCAGAGAGGCTCTTTGCCTCCTCCTCCTCTTCTTCTATGAAATTCTCCTTATTTCTACACATATTCGGCATACACTCCACCCATACCCACTTGTCTTATGATATCATTCCCAGTCACTTCCTTAAAGCATTCTTTCTCGTACAAACTTCAGCTTCTGTTACGTACACTCATTCTTCTTTAGTACATCATCTATTCTCACAAAGACCTTCCCTTAGCATTTATCTGCCTTCTCCCAAACACTCCTCATTCTCCTTCGAATCTCCGTGATCATTTCTCTCCTTATCTTTTCCATTCACGACTCTGTTCATTCTGCAGCCGAAAGAATGAAAAAAAAAAAACTGAGGAATCTAATTTCACCCAGTTTGCCAAGACTTCGGAAGCGGACGAAGAATCTTCATCACTCAAATATTCCCTCACCCACTTACCTTGTATGAGTGGACGCGTATGTATTTTCGTTCCGGCCAGACTTCCTTAGGAAAGGTAGGATTACAGAGCATGATGAACGATACCAATCAGGTTTCTAGAGAGCCTATGACTTAAGACAACAACTCGGAGGAGGGGAAAGCGATAGGAGGCCTCCAACACTGCACTCCAAAACCTTGCTGGTCGTCTCTCTTTCACACAAAGATAGAAATCCCATTTCGACAAAATATCTGAAGGGAGACATATCATTACCTTTAAAGCAGCGAATTATTTACCCACATTACCCAGCAGCGTAAAATTAATTTTCCTCGGGATTTTTAATTAAATTTTTCAGTGGAAATCCTAGTAGCGTTGAGAGGGAGTTAGGATATGATGATTTCATGACCGAAAGGATTTCCATCAAGTCTCGTAGCAAAAACAAAAAATTGTCCAATTTCTGATATGAAAGTTATCTTGAATTACCAAGGTCTAAAACAACTTTGATCATTATAGTAATTATCATCAGATGCTTTATCATGATTGTATAATACGTCTTGTTTATACCTTTAAGTCTTTCATTATATTCCAAATGCATGTTTTCCTTTCTCAATGAAGTAAAAACAATTTTATCTCTGCGGATTGTGCTAGGTAATCATGATCAGTATGTGTTGTAGTAACCAACGTAGAGTAATTATGCTTAATGAACTGCTGTTGATAAAACAACTTTCCCATTTCATTTATTGAGAAGTACGGTGAGATAAAATCACCCATACCTCCTTCTCCACTCCTAACTGTCAACAAAGATTCGGCTTGAACAGCTGTTCCATTCCTTGGCAACCGAAGCTTTGTACAGAGAGACAAACTACTTCATTAGTTTTACCCATAGGTCTCATTACGAGTGATATGTCTTAGCTTACTTGGTATATATATATATATATATATATATATATAAAGATCGGAAGTATTCTGCAGTCTCCTACGGATTATGCAAGTGCAGTGCCTGAAATGCTACGTACGCATATTGGACAGTCATAGCAACAGTTAACAGCCAGGATTTCGGAGCACAAAGCGCGATCGTACCGTACCAATATATTACTGTCTAAACCTACGTGTCTCAGCTATTCGGAACCGCATTGAAGCTTCAAATCATCCTATATATATAGCTAGAATTTCTCGGCATATTGTTCCAACAGCCACATATATAGAGAGAGTGTGGATGTGATTCTGAGAACTATCATCACAGACACCTGAATGAGATTCGTATGGTCCAGTTTATTCAACTGGGTGGTATAACTTGATGGCCCTGATGCCCAAGGGTTATACGCATAGTGAGAGTGCATGTGAGGTTATTACCCTTAGCACCTGAAGAGAGTGTGGAAGATTTCCTCATTAATGGATGCATCTCGAAGCTAATGGTCTTAATGACCACTGGCAGCTGACAGACCTAAAGCCCAACCAACCAACCACAATGATGCTGAGAACCAATAGATCTTAGGCCCAAATATCTGGGGTAATTCTTCAGCTTTTCCAGACTATAAGGTAAAATCATATTCTACATTTCCCGTAAACTCCATACGCCTCAATCCTCGTTTATGTTGAATAGATTTCATATAGGAAGTGAGAGAACCTACGTTTGAAAGGTGACCACTTGCATGAACAACATCTAATGTCATATTCAAGTCTGACAACCGATGACCAAACTGATACACGTTGTCTCGTAAGTTCGGATCTGCAGTACCCTTTATATCTACAAAGACGCGATATATGCAATTTACATCATTTAACCGCTCCTTTCTCGCATACAAGCATTTACCAACAAGATACCAAGCGACGGTGCCCAGGCGATTAAAGATTCCCTGGTTATTTCCGTCCATCGGAAAAGCTGCTTTCCTATTCATCACCATCTTCGTACCGTCCATGAACCTCTGATGGCAGGCAGTGCGAGCTGGCTTCTTTGGCAAACACCCAGGGTCTGGGCTGATGGCACGCATACGCCTCACGTGTTGACAGAGGCTGGGTGCTGATGGAGGTAATTTGTTGAGTGGCTTATCCTCCCCCCGCCAGCGACACCTGCAGATCACTGGGGAACTGTGTCGTACGGTCGTTATTGATCGTCACGGCGTGGCAGTCATCTGCTGTGGTACGTTAAAAGCAGCAGCGGTGACTCCAGTGGTAGATACATCACATGCAAATAAGGGGAATTTCATTTTCTCCACCGTCACAGGCTTTCGTCTGTTGCAACGCGATGGTGTCATAGATCACTCGCACTGAGTTAGATCGTTGACGCATATCCGAGAGAAAGTAATTGATTACGTGCACGATGCATCAGTGTAATTCTAGATGATTACACAAGAATATGCAGTTCAGGTGTCAGATGTTTCAATCACTTCTCACTGTATTTGTTGATGTTAAACCAACACGAGAATCTTTCATGTCCAGTGATTTGATTGCCTCTATTTTCCTGGTCTTTCTGTGCTTACACCTCCGCGTGTGTCTGGGAATTCCTCACTAGGTTCTGTTCTTGTAGAGGCACAGATAACACATTCCCTCGAAGTGTACATCCATTCGCTGACTAAAAGTTCTGTGCTTAATCCATCCAGATGCACACATTCGCATTTGCTTCGCGTTTGCAGATATTTTTTCTTCACTGAAAATCAGTAGGTACTCTCATTTTGGTCCCAAATGCTATAAATTTTCCTTTAGGTGACCCCGCAGTGCAGATTTTACAAGCAGAGTGCAAGATTAGCCTTAAAAAAATATATATGTGTGTACTTATTCAGTATATTCCAAAGCTGCACCAAACAGGTAATCAAAATTACACAATTGTTGTTTTGAGTTTTCTGTAAATAATGCAGCAGATGTGGAGGCAATCTTTGGAAACAGTTTGTTTGACTCCCGGAAACAGATCAACTAAGCTGTTAGATTACTTGGAAAACGTTATTTGTTAGAGCTGAAATGAAACTATCTTTCCTGTTTTTAAGAGAATCGCACACGGGTAAACACAGGCAGTGACTTACAAATGTTAATAGCGGACACGAATCAGTCTAACTGACACAGGTTTTCACACAGTAGAGTTTATCATAGCGATTCACTTCTCCAGGAATAGTGATATAACTCACTCATATGTTGCCCCCAGTTTTGATATTAAGCTTCCTCATATACCTGTTATCTAATGTTCATCAAAGAAATCTTATATATAAATCTTCTTTTCCATATGATATACTCAACACATTTATCTGTGTCTTATCATCACTATCTTGCCTTTTACTCCTCAGGCATATAATAGGGTAGGAGTCACTGACTGCCTTCTTTGTCAAAGGAGTTAAACGAATTAGATTCTTTTGCTTTGCAGCTTATTCTTAAAAAGGCTGAGGGAAAAGTTGCTTGATTCGAGGATGACGAGGCGTTTCCCTTGAAGCAAACGAACTATTTCAGTTCGTGACCTGTGTGAAGGTTGCGTCAACTGCAGCTGTAATTAGCAAGATCTAGTGCACCTGTACCTGTAGGTCAACAGTATCAGATCAGTCTATTCCCATTTCATAACTGCCCTCACCACGTCCGTTGCCTAGTGATTTGTGTTAGATGGGCAGTGAAGCAGTTTATTATTGTCAAGCATGTGATATATATATATATATATATATATATATATATATATATATATATATGCTGTTTTTTTATACATATTCTCCATTTCCCGCTTTAGCGAGGTAGCGTCAAGAACAGACGACTGAGCCTCAGAGGGAAAACTCCTCACTTGACCCACGTCTGTTCCTTCTTTTACGACACGCAGGGAATACATGGGAAGTATTCTTTCTCCCCTATCCCCAGGGATATATATATATATGATTTGCTCTTAGATTATCAGGTAAATTCAAGTAAAAAAATATTCAAACATCTGAGAGATTTTGATGATACAAAACATAACACCAGTCAAACAGAATAAAGCTTATGTCTTTAACCTGATGAATTATAAAAATGAAGCGGGAAAACTCCAAGAATTATTCGACTCTGAATCAAATTCTTTTATCCGCTAGTTCAACGTTCTTTTATGATATTCAAAATGCTATTATTTTTTCTTTTTAGTATCATGATATATTCCTAATGAATCATCTAAAGAACCACAGTTTGTGAATGATAATGGAACGACATAAAACAGGTCTTATTAATTGCGAAAACTATTATCTATTTTTTTTACAGATTTGCAGAACAGTATTCGCACTTCGATCATAC
>JAYMFT010276930.1:0-10545 GCA_038088735.1 Panulirus argus | reverse complement strand
ATGTGGATAGGGAGCTGTGGTTTCAGTGCATTACACATGACAGCTAGAGACTGAGTGTGAGTGAATATGGCCTTTTTCATCTGTTTCCGGGTGCTACCTTGCTGATGCAGGGGGTGGCGATGCTATTTCCTGTGGGGCAGGGTGACCTCAGGAATGGATGAGGGTGAGCAAGTATTAATATGTACATAAGTATATGCATGTGTATGTATATGTATGTATACAAGTATTTATTGGTATTGTGCATAAAGGTGTATGTATGTATGTGTGTATATGAGTGGGTGGTTCTTTCTTCTTCTGTTTCCTGGCGCTACCTCGCTAATGCGGGAAACAGCGATCAAGTATAATAATAATAAAAATAATAATATATATATAAGTTTAAACAAAATTGGTCCCAATGAAAAGTAAAGGCCATCCTTGTCTTATCAGCTTTGTACTGAAATACTGAAATAACCAATTTGGGGGTTGTCCTAAATTTATCCCTGATCAGTCGGAAATTCCAAACTCCATCCCAAATATCTTTATATTAAATACCCCTAAATGTCAAGACATCTCAAGAGACAGCATTCAAAAGTTCTAGAGATGACTTCCATTTGGTAATAGATATTACCATGGAAAAGAATTACTACAGACCCACCACTATGACTAAAAATGTGTTACCCAGAGAGTGTACCTCTGATTCTGGCTGGGGCAACTATATGCAACATGGTGCTCTTTCCAAGAAGGAAATAGGAGTAATAAAAAAAGTCTTGAAAAATTCCTTAAGATTAGAAAATAGAGCCTACAACTCACTGTTTTCTTGTAATTACGACAAAGAAAAAGCAAGACGATAATTTACCCATGATGGTCTTAGAAGATTTAACTACAATAACACTGTTTAACAAAGATTTTGTCCCATTGAAAAAGATATCTGAATCTTATGTATTTTTGCATGCTGAATCCAAATATGTTTTCAGAATTTCTCTATCACCCACTGTTTTTTGTTCCAGCATACTCACATATCATTACGTACAGTAAATAAATGTACCAGTGCTCTATGGAGCATTTGAAACAAAAGTTTAACAAACAGGGATTTTCTTTGTTTTTGAAGTGCAACAGCTTCTTTTTGAAAGCACAAGCCAAGATAAATGAGTCACCAGGGACCTGCAGAAACATAACTAGAAATATTGGGGCATTCATCAGTGCCCACTCCTAAGAAGCAGTTCTCTGTCAGTTGCAGGCTAGAACTCAATGTGTAAATTGTCTTTTCCCCTCTATTGACAGATTGTACTTTTGTGCATTCAAGTGTTGTGTTGATACCCCATCCACCATCATAATGCTGAGAAATTGTGTAAATAGTCCGCGTTCTTTCTGCTACATCTGAGGTTAACTGACATTCATATTGCAAAAAGTTCTTTCACACCCCTCATTAAAAAATGCTATGAGCATTACTTTGGTTGTAAAGTGGGTGACCAGGAAGAAGAAGAATGTCATTAATCCTCCTCTTGTTGATCCTAAGAAAATTATTCTGCCTCCTTTGCATATTAAGCTCGGGCTGATGAAGAACTTCGTCAGAAGTATGGACAAAACTGGCCATGGGTTCACATATTTGAGGAATAAATTTCCCAGAATCAGTGATGCAAAAATCAAGGAAGGTATTTTCGTAGGACCACAGATCAGGGAACTGCTTCAAGATGAAAAGTTTGATGAAGAGCTAAATGAAGTTGAAAAAACTGCATGGCTTTCATTTAAGTGACTTTGCAAAGATTTTTTGAGGAATCACAGATCAGAAAACTTGTGATGATGTAAAAAATCTATTGACTTCATATAAAGCTCTGGGATGCAATATGAGTCTAAAAATCCACTGACACTGACATTTTCCCGGAAAACCTTAGGGCAGTCAGTAATGAGCACAAAGAAAGATTTCACCAGGACATTTTGGACATGGAAAAGCAGTACCAAGGAAAGTAGAACCTTTCTAGGTTGGCAGATTACTGCTAGACACTAAGGAGGGATGTTACTGAGGCCAAATATAGCAAAAAATCATACACTTCTACATGTTAGAGGAAAGTTTTTAAGTGCAATACCAGGTTTATTTATAAGTAATATACACCTATTGTAAAATTTGATCACTGTCACCTAAAAATTATCCCCAATAGAAAAATTCTAAAAACAGATTTGAATTCAGAGTAAAAAGTACTATCTGGTCCACTTATTTTACTTCGAAGGACAAAAACGAATACAAATTTTGTTGACCAGTGTAATCATCTGAATGACCCCATGGTGAAAGAGAAACTATAGCCTAACATCTGTACTGCAGCTTTGGCAGAGACTGCATAAGTTTCTTGCATGGAACTGAATGCTGTTTTAAGGCATGCCCTGGGATTCTATGACAGACTCTGGAATCTCATGTTCTTTAAATGTGAGAAAGATTTACTTGGGGCAGTGTGTAAGAGAAGACTTATCTACTGATGACTGGGTTTTTCTTCTATGTTCTTTCAATCATTTTTTTTCTTAATCCAGGGGAGATGATGCTTATTCTAAAACAAATGGGGAACTCCCTCTCCTTTTTATACACAACTCCTCTGAGAAATGCCCAGAAAAAAATCTGCCAAGTCATAAGACAGTCATGAAGGCTGACAAAAAGGCTGTGTGAATCTCTAGGTTTGGTGTACAAAGCATTATGAACCTAAGACCCAAGAACAAGCTCACTGCAAATGAATTTTAATTAGAACTTCTGGCAGCAAGATGTCTCAAAATAATGAGAACGAGGATTGATTCACTTCATAAACTGAAGCCTCCAAAGCAAAGTGTTCACAATGTTAAGGGGTACAAGGAAGAGGGACATGAGCTCCATAATGACCATCACTCCTGCAAATGCTCCTTTTTCTTCATAAAGCAAATTTCTGAGTGCACTAGCTTAGATGCCCTTCTTGACATTCATTCTGTTCTTTCTTATCCCTAATCATGTTTTGTAACCAGAATTGAACAGCATAAGCTATGTGAGGTCAGACAAGGGCACTGTAAAGTACTGTATCCATTATTTTGCATATGACATTTCTGACTATGAATGCTACAATTATCTCTGCCCCATTTCAAAATGAGTCACCTAGGTAATGCGAGGCATTTTTAGTCATCACTGATTGTCTTTTCAGGGTCTTTTACTTTCCTCCTGTACTCCTGTTAATGGCTCACCAAGCATTCTGAATCCATAATTAACTTTTTTTCATGCCAAAATGCATAAATGAACTCTATATTTTTCTACCATGAAGTCCAATTACCATGCCACAGAGCATTCCGTCAAGTCCGTATCAAATCCTTTGGCAGTCTTTCTCTGGGCTTTAAGTATTGGCAAATTTCAAAATCTAGTTAATTCATGTCTCCAGATCACTGATACAGTAGTGCTGCAATTATGCACTAAATAGGTAACAAAAAGTTCACACAACACCAAACTGCATTATATCTTAATATCAGTTACCATGTAAATAAGAGGTTTAGGACCATGGGCCAAAAAACAAACAAGAAATATACTCAAAACGTCATGTAAATAATGTTAATAATGCAACAAGTAACACTTCAAATGTTATGCAAGCTATGAAATTAATATGAGACAAGAAAATGATACAGGCATCTGCCTATTAGTCACAGCCACATTTCTTTAGGATCTGTGATAAGCTAGGTAAGATTATGCTGTATATTCTTGCTGATTATGTAGATAATTATTTGCTAATGCATTAGGTATCATTCACAAAAAAATTATGGAAGTTTTTAATTGAATTACGTCTCTAGTGAATTGCAAACGTTCTACCGCATCACCCTTATTTCCAATATTTTTCAAAATGTGTATTTTACTTTCATCTGTATGCTGTAGACCTGTTAAGCTAACCTTCGAGGAAATTTTGAATACATAGGATTAGAACTGTCAACACAAAAGGAAGCAGCTGAGGGTTTTGTGCCCACAGGCTGTGAAACAGTTGAAATCAACTATAAAGCAGATGGTTGATGGTCAAGTGCGTCTGGCTGTAACTCCAACCTACTCCCCTACTTAGTATTATCCATTTCAACGCAAAACCAATCTCTCCGGAATTAAAAAAATTAAAAAGAACACTATACCGACGATCAATTGGCCCGCTGCTGAGATGGTAAAGCCGTTCTCCCTGTCGTCTGTTTGTTGACATTTGGCTTTGTATAAGAATGTTTACTAGTACAATAAATCATAACTACTAGATAGGTCATTTGAGGTATTTTAAGGTTCTTCTGATATGTTATATATGTATAACCTACTTTTACATTAATCATCCCCACATTTTCCCCTCTTACACACATCCCTAACCAATAAACAAATGTCCTGTATACTCTGAACACTTCAGTAACAATGCAGAATAGAATTACTCCATATCCAAAGATTATTGCAATGCAGAACTAAAGTGCTTTCTATAAAATTAGATAATTTTGCTGTTCTCTTCAAAATAGAGATATATGCTACCGCCTCCTCATGGCTGACTTTTCCATGCAATATGCTGTCGGGTGTTGATTGATTTGTGCCAGTAACCCGGGAAAATTCATTGTGCACCCCATGCTCATCCTGTGAGCGGTAGCGCAAAAAGATTATAGGGTCACAAAGGGTCTTAGACCCCAGTGGGTTGATATCACATGCATTATGTAGTTTCATATGATAAGTTCTACCTACTAGATGCAAAAAGTGGATAAAAACTTAAAATTTCAGGTATCTTGTCATTAAAGTGTTGCGACATTTGTTTAGATCTATCCGTAATCGGCTCTATTTTTTTCACATTCTAAAACACAATGTTCTAGCTTGTGTGCAAATCTTTGACCACAAACTTTACACTTCACATGATTAACATCTCCAGATAGGCCAAAACGCCAATAGTACCTATAGCGTAGCCTATACCGTAGCATTGCTAGCATTTACATCATATAATTTACTGATTTAATACTTTCTTCATATACATGTTTTACTTTACACATCTTAGCTTGATGGAAAATGTTTCTACTTGTGCTTTTCTGAACTCGTCTTCTTGTTTCAAAGAGGTCAGTTATATCCTTTCTAATTACGGTTTTAAGGCTTCTAATTGACAACCCAATGTTGTTTTCAACATCACCTTTACTAAATGCAAGTTTGGCAAAAGCATCAGCTTTGTCATGCTCACGGAGGCTTATATGAGAGGGAATTCATATCAATTTGATGTGAATCCCTTGAGCAATAATGTCTGAGTATTTGTGTCTGGCTTCAGAGACCAGCATGTTACATTCTGATCTTAGGGTGTTAAAGCATGTAGTAAAGATAAAGAATTGGAGATAAACTGTTTGTGGTAGTGATTTCTACGTGCTCAAGAGCGATAAGTATGGCGAACAGTAGAGTAGATGCTAAGTTGTTCATTCTAAAATTTTTCTCTAATCTATTACCACTGCCCTTCCAGTGGCAGAGTCGCGAGAACCGTCAGTATAGATGCATTGGGCTATGTTATTGTCAGTCTGGAGTTTCTGTAAATGTTTAAGAGCACTGGTTTTGGCTAAGTGAAGAGGGTGAAGATCATAAGTAATTAGATGCTTGAGTGGATAAGTAGGCGTAGTGACGTCAAAGGCAGTTATCTGCCAGGGAGGCAGGAAATGCTGCTGCTTCCTAATTTTATACAATTTATGTACTTCAGAGATTGTCATGTGATTGGCTGTTATTTGGATCCATTTAGATTCACTTGTGCCATGGCATATATGGGTTTAACAAATCTTGAGAGACAAACTGTCTGGATCAACACGCAGAAGTTTCATTCCTATCAATAGACTGATTTCTGCATATTGAGTACTTTAGTGGACTTCGGGCTAAGAAGTATAATTCTTTAGGCTTCATTTTGCATTTTTTCAAGTCTGTTGATACCTTTGTTGTTGTGTATGACCAAAACTGGTGCATGGTAATCTATTAGAGACCTAATATGCGCTAAGTACTTCATTTTAACAATTCTGATATATGCTCCATAATTAGGGTTGTACCGTGCAACAGCTCTAAGAGCTCTGAGTCTATCTGTGCATTGTAGATTTAGTTTTTTCACACTAGCTAAAGCACATGTGTCTGGGACACCAAGATATTGAAAGGAGGAAACATTAATCAATCGGGTTTCCACCAATTGTCAACTTAGATGGTCCGCTCCGGCCGTTTCCAAATCGCTTATTAAAGACCTTAGTTTTATCTGCAGATATGATGAAGCCAAGGCTTTCACAGGCTGTGTGTATGCAGGTAAGAGTAGTCTGCATTTCGCGATATGTTTTGGTATGTACAAGAATGTCATCAGCATAACTAATAGTGATATTTCTAGGACACTGTGGAATCGATCTCAGTAATGCATTGATTAGTACATTGAACAAAGTGGGGTTAAGTGCTCCACCTTGAAGAGTGCCAAGTAGCATGTCTTTAACTTCACTTCTGTAGCCTTGAAACAGTACAGCTGACTTTCTATTAGAGAGATAGCCGAGTATCCAAGTCAGGAGCCGGCCACCTATATCAATTTTTGTTAACTCATATATGATAACTTGCCTGTTGGCAATATCAGATGCAGCTTTTAGGTCAAGAAAAGTGGTGTATTTATGTCTGCTGTCCCCATGAACTGTTAAGAAGGTAGTGATGCAGTTGTGTACACTTTTGCCATGTGTAAAGCCATTAATATTAGGTGAGATATGTTCTTTGATTCTTTGCAGTGGTCTGTTGAGCACTATCCTCTCAAAAGTTTTGCACAAGCAATTGTCAGAGAGATGGGGTGAAATTCATCAGGTTGGTTGTGTTTAGATATTAATACAATTAGGCTGTTGGTCCATGAGGAGGGTAGATGATCCGTGGCATAAGTCATGTTTTATAGCTTTAATAATGGATTACCAAGTACACTTCTTAGAAGTCAAATGAAGTCGTAAGTGATACCATCCTCCCCAGGGGCAGTGCCCCTGCCCCTGGTTAGAACTGCATCAAGTTCATACTCAGTGATTGAGACATTACATTCATCATGTTGCTTGTTTAGCATGAATTGGGTAAGATCCTTTCTCTCTCGGAATTTGTTGTACAAAACATTCCTAGTCCCAGGTGGCAGCATGTTATAGCTCGAAGTATGATCCCATTTCGTGATTAATTCGTTAGCCTTCAGCAGCGGGTTAGGATGAGATACTTATTTATTTTCCTTTCCAATGATTCTGTTAATACCATTCCAGGTTTTGCTTAAGGGAGTGTGCTGATTTAGTCCACTGACAAACTGTTCCCAGTCATTCTGTCTGAGTTCAATCATTCGTTTCCTCGCTGATGCAAGAGATGATTGAAATAGTTTTAGCATATTGGGTGTTCGAAGTTGTCTATAACCTTTACCTATTTGCCTAGCTATAAATTTGAGCTGTTTCAGCTCAGGTTCATTAAAATAATGATGTAGCCTATTATGAGGTGCGTTTTTTCTACTCTCTGAAGTTAGCTCACTTTTCGTAAAGAAGCTGTTTACAGAAGTTTCAAGACTGACATCAAATGCCTGTACATTTGTGGGTTCATAATCTTTGTACCAGTCAGGGATATAATCTATGAACCTATTTTGATGCTCTTGTCTCACTGTTGATCTTTTTCTTTTCAGTCTGACACCAGGTAAATTGTCATTAGCGATATGTATTGTAACCATTATTGGCGAGTGGTCAGACATAAGATCAACAATATCAAAACTGTGAGTTGTGCATGACGAGTTAAAGACTTTGAATAGAGCAACCCCAACCTCTGCCTAAATATACACCTAGCCCTCACATGTCAGTACGTCTGACACCAGTGACACCTTCTAGGTTATGGATGGTAACCTCTGTCTTTGAGATAACCCCCCTAATGCCCTACTTTCACAGCAATATTGTCAGTCCTCTTCATGCAGTTGTCTGGCTCCACTGGACAAAATATCTTTCCACTCACCTCTTGCTGCCTGTTTATTATATACGTAGCTCCTCCTAGTAATGCACCTTTATAATTTCCTGTCCCCTTAGGTTGTAATGTGTAGAAAAGTTACCCTCTTTATATTTAACTGAAAGAGAAACACCAGACTTTGCCGATTCTACCATGACAAGTTCATCTGAGGATGTGAATTTTGCACCTATTTAAGCAGCAGATGTTGACTCCACCCAGGCCAGATCTTTCCCACGAGGAAGGATCCATCATCCTCCTTCTCTACATTATGTAATAAAGCAACATTTCTTGAACTAATGTTTCCGTTTTGAGGAAATTCATCTGCAAAAGTAAAAAAAAAGAAAAAACTAGATTGTGTCGTATTAATTCCGCGCTGCCTTCGCTGGTGAGAAAAATGAAATCCACATATCTAGAAACATTGATTTCTTGTTTCACTGCACATCTTGATAATATGTTACGCCTAAATGAACAACTAATATCGTTACCCCTGGTGTAAATGCACTGAAAAAGTCTGATGATTTTCATTGGACACACAATCTCTCATTGTTGAGTGACCCATTTAACCCCACATGATCTAATTTCTCTCCAGCCTATCTTCTTGTAAATAGAAATGAAAACATTTAACAAAAAAAATCATTGTTGATTAGCATATTAGGTGGTTGAAACGAACATTTCGAATGTGGAGGTTTGACCACATCAGCTTGACACAGGATTCATTCCACATGAATGTGAAACTTAGACCACACCATCGCACAGGATCCAGAGGTAACTTTGAGAGGTTCTCCAAGCTTCTTATTCTGCATCTTGGGAGAGGACAGTTCTGAGATTACAGATTTGCTGTCTGTGTCTCCGAACCGATTTCAGTCTGAATCATGGGAAATATGATGCCGTTTTACGATACGGACGCGACGTTCGACGGTTCGAGCTTCCATGTGGACCAGACGTACAGACAGAAGCAAGAATATAGAGAGTTCTACTGACAGCTGTTAACTGAACATTAAGAGGCTTTGTTCCATGTGATTACTACGTATTTGTGTGTTATGTGGAAAGAGTGTTGTTCCGTCTGCTGTTCTTGTAAATATGTACCACTTCTTTCCTCCTTTGTAAGCACACATACACCTTAGCCTATGCCAAGTACCAAGGAGAACAGAGAATTCTTGCCAGGTACCCATTTTATCGACCACTCCTTAAGGGAGGATGAAGTTAGGTGGACTGTAGACCGGCTGCCGCTACCATAATTCGAACCTATGCTGGTTTGATCCGAAGTGGCCCGTGCATGCTTGTCTGTTAGTGAAGTTAACAGCTATACCACAGCCCACCACCTGTTTGGGGCAGATAGTGGACAGAAACCCAGGAAACCTATCTTACAGAAATTACTATGTCAATGGAAAACTTTCAAGACGATTTGCAGATATCAAGTAGCGAATCTGAATCACAATTTGTGGCCAACAGCACTGGAAAGTATGGACAAATTCAGGAGGTAATCAGCAAAAAGAAAAAGAAGTGATAGATAGCGAAACAGAATGAGGGAAGTGACAGTGAAGATGAAACAAGGTTTGTTACCGTTGTTAGCGCGAAAAGTGGAATAAAATAGTCTGAGTATTATTTCGTTGCTTATAAACATGTGGTCATGCTCAATGCACTGTTAAATGGGGAAGATGTTATGTAAGACACACACAAGCATACCACTGATTTTTCATTACCTATCTGGTTTTATCATTTCACTGTGAGTTATACATACTGTTATGCATGAGGAAATGCAGTGATTAGGAATGTAGACATTACCATTTTATTACTTTGTTAGTCTTCTGTGTTGTGTGGGAAAGAGACCGGCAGAGACGAAAGGAAACAAACAAGGACAGCGTCTGGAGTGTGTGTTTTAGCAAGCCCTATCGCGTCCAGCTGTACTGTACAATACCGTGCCCTCTATAAGTGCATCTATAAACCCTCGTGAACCCGACAAGTGCCTCTATAAGCCCTCGGAAAACTGATAAGTGCCTCTATAAGCCCTATGTGATTCGTGTGAGTGTCGGTGTACGTTGTGTGAGGGTCGGTGAGCGGACATTGCCCTCTTCCTTGCCATAAGTGTCGTGTACTGTGTTTTTCCGTTAATATACCAAAGTTCACGTGACTACTGTGTTTCCCTTGCCCACCTTCCTTCCCCATTAAGTGAGTTCAGTGCTACTGAGTGCCACCGGACCCACAAATCAGTGTATGAAGTGAAGGAAAAATTGTTACCGCCCCTCTGAGTTCTGTGCAGAGGGTATCCTGACAAGCCTTGACCCTCGGTGGAGTGAGTTCGAAGGGGGCTGCGTAACAACTGGTGTCAGGTTGTTCAGGATTGTGAAAAGTGGTACTTCGGCAAGATGAACGGGGAGAAGGAAGAGCTGGTGTTGGCGGGTACAAACGAGTCACGTGATCCGGTCTCCATGGAAACGAAAAAAATGGAGCACCAGCGGGCAAATCAAGTGGCTGGTGGTGAGGGAACGAATGTGATGGCAATGCTCACGGCGATGATGGAGAGATTGGATGAGAACGCTAAGCGTACGGAACAAATGAGTGAAAATACCCGTGAAACAAATGAAAAAATTGGTGAGGTTAGAGAGACATTGAAGAGAGGCTTAGCGGAGGTACAGGAAAGG
>JAYMFT010276908.1:0-10546 GCA_038088735.1 Panulirus argus | reverse complement strand
AGGTACTCTCTCTCTCTCTCTCTCTTTCTCTCTCTCTCCACCTCTCCCTCTCTCCACCTCTCCCTCTCTCTCTCCCCCTCAATAACAGCCTGGGTGAGAGCCAGGCAAGCTGGGTGCCGATGCTAGGAAGACCGGCTGTTATTAAAGTTATGTGAGCCACGCTAGTCTGCTTGGCACTAGGGTCTATGAGTTATGTCAGGCAAACTGGTCTCTTTCGAGGACCATGTTGGTCTCTCTCTCTTGGCCCGGGAGCATATGTTATATGCTGGTTTAATTCTTTTGTTTTTGTTTTTAAAATCATGTAATCTGTGAGGCTTACTAGTTCGATTGACGTGGAATTATGAATCATGTATACTTTACTAGTCTACCTGGCTGGAATCATCACGAGCTGTACACATCTCGCTGGTTTACCTGGACTACAATCCTAGTTAGTCAGACTCGGTTTACACGGTACAGCGTTGTTTACGCCGCTGTTCCGGGTAATGCTTGCAATAATATGGGCAACGCTGGTCTTTGGCAGAGAAGCTATTTCCCATCAGGGATCCTATTTAGTTACATTTCTGGTTAATTGGTTTACAATCATCCAGAATCCGCCAGGATGTGCTGCGCGGCACGTGGCCAACCGGCTGACATTTTCGCTCTGCGCTTGACCGAACTGGAAAACACAGACGTGAATAGTGATGCGTACTGGGGAGGGAGGGGGTGGGGGTGGGGGGGGGGGAGGGTGAGTGCAGGTGGGCAGGGAAGTACAGAAGTGCAACGGATTGAAAGGACAGACGGTCCAGCAGCTGGCCAGACAACACACACACACACGTGCTGGTGGGGAGATAAGGTCCGTGGACACGTACTGGGGGGAATTAAGGTCCGTAGACACGTACTGGGGGGAGATAGATAAGGTCCGTAGACACGTACTGGGGGAAGATAGATAAGGTCCGTGGACAAGTACTGGGGGGAGATAAGGTCTGTAGACGCGTAATCGCGTGATTCATTCTCGTTGACGCCCAGGTATACGGTATTGACACAAACTCCTTTTTCAAACCAAGTGTACCCAGCCAACATTCCTCTTTCAACACTCACCAGAGCCCCATCTTCACTATCATCACTTGTATGGGAGACCCCATGTCCTCCTATCAGAAGCCGTTCTTGCATTCAGATCCTATAAGCGCCAGGGTTCGATCCCTGGCTTGAAAAGTGTTCGAGAACCCACTCACTCAGCCCCCTCCCAAAATACACTGCTCTCTTCTCCACTCCTATCGCTACCGATGCGTAGGCAAATAGCAGTCACCCACCTCTCGTGTTCTACTTTCGTTTCCACGCAACAAAAAGTCTTTATAACTCGCTCTCGGCCTCACGCCAACCCAGTTAACGAGGGACGCAACCCCGCAGGACACTACCGAACCTTCCTTACTCCTTCACCTTTAACCTCGTTTGACCCAGGGCCGGAGCACCAGGCTTCTTCCATCGAACATGGAACGTGGCTTTTCCCATCTCATCCTGGCTACAGCCAGACAGACACAGCCAGACACACAAGCATGAACCTTGTAGGGCAAGCCTCACTTGACATTTTATATATATATATATATATATATATATATATATATATATATATATATATATATATATATATGTATATATGGAAAGGATTAAACCTATGAAACAATCCCACAAAAGCATCATTTAATCGCCTTCAAACGTGGCTATGAAATTCAAAATACTGACGCATCAATATGTTTCAAACGTGTCGGAGAATTTCCCATAAACAATAGCATATTCCGTCATACGTGCAGCACAGCACATTTCACAGATTTCCGCATTTTTCTCGATTTTTCCGAATCTTTGGTTCGGATTTTGAACACCTCGGATTTCCAATATTTGTTGGCTTTCGGAAGGCTGTCTCGTGGTGGTGGTGGTGGTGGGCAGGTGAGTGCTGGAGGGAGGTGGGTTGGTGGGCGCAGGAGGTGGGTGGACAAGGGTTCAATACCCAGTAATGAAGGCCTGGTCGGGGCTTCCACACCCCCCCATCCACCCACCCATACCCCCCCCACCCATAACCCCCCCCCCCCCCATCCCCATCCCCACCCCCGAGAGGATCTCTGGCGGATGGGAAGGAGGAGACACCCCGCACAGTTAGACATATTTTGATACAGATTTTAGGAATTCCTCAGCACAAACTGAGGTTAATTTTTGATGCAAATGATATAAGAACGGTAAAACGAGGTACATATGACTAGAAACGAGATTTTCAGATTAAATCATTTGAATAGAGAAGCTGGAAAACTTAAAAACTGATGAATACTTAGACCTCAGAGTATACTTTAATATCAGCTATGGCATGTATGGGTTTCTGAGAACGTAGGAAAATTTTTCATCGATGGAAAGACATGTAGCTGTTTCAGTAGAGACAGAGACCCATATAGTTAATAGAGCTCTACTTGCACGTCCCCTCTACCTTGTCCATAAGTCTCCATATAAGTTAAGAAAATTCTTCACATGGTATATATGTATTAGTGTCACAGAAACACGTCCACCTCCTCACGTACCAGCAGCTAAACAAGTGTTTTACCAAAAAAAACGGAGAGTGTTATCTGCTTAATCCTGCTTTGACCCTGTAATTAGCCATGGATTAGAATCATTAACTGCACAATTCCCCCGTGTAACTGAACATGACAAGGCAATTATAATACAGTTGTTACAAGCTTCGCATCAGGAAGGAATGTATCACTGGCAACGACTTAATTATCACAGTACTTCTTGATGATGATCATGGCGCTGGGGGTTAGGTCCCGCTTGCTGCAATCGTGCCTTATCTCGCTTGTTTACTTATCAGTCTTTCGAATGTGTAATTAAGCCACCTCTTTTATACGCTATCTCAGAAGCCTGATTAATGAAAGTCTTTTTTTTTTTCCTTTCAGAGTTTATCATCTAAGATCGTGGCGTATCTGATGTTTTTTGAGTCGTTTGTTGAAAATGTCTCCAATACTCAGATTTTCTTTTGATCTCGTGATTAATTCCGACACATATTTCGTAAGTAAAAGTCTCTCTCTCTTTCACCCTCTCTCTCTCTCTCTCTTTCTCTGTCCTTCTGTGTCTCTGTCTCTCTCTCTCTCTCTCCTCCCTCTCTCTCCTCCCTCTCTCTCTCCCCCTCTCTCTCTCTCCCTCCCTCTCTCCCCACCCCCCCTCACATTCTCTCATTCTCCCTCACTCTCTCTCTCTCTCTCTCTCTCTGGGATCATCCGCGTACTTCCCCGGAGCAAGCCGGTGTCTTATCACAGATCAAAGCCTTCCCTCAACTCTGGCTAAACCCCCCTTGATTAAAGAACTCTGCTTCATAATTAAATTCTTACTTGAGCGATGCCCTGGCGAGGCGAGGCGAGGAGCCGCCCCTCCTCCCACAACTCCTCACATCAACCTTGCCCGCGATTCAACATCTTTGGGAGGGGGGAAAAAAAAGAAAAATCTCAATACCTCACAGGGGTGGGGGCAAACATTCTCCCCCCCCCCCACAACATCTGACTTCCTCCAGTTTCGTAAGACAATCAAAAAGGAGAATTTGTTCTCAGATGGTTTCCAAGAGGATCAGGAACGCGGTGGAGGAATTTGAAGCTTTTCTCTCTCACAAGTTCGGGACTGTGTTTGAAGTCCCAGAACTCTGAGACTGGGCGAGGTCGGCTTCGTTATATGGACCGCATTGATCCCCCCCCCCCCCTCCCCCCCTCCCCCCCTCCCCCCCTCCCACCGAGAGAGAGAGAGAGAGAGAGAGAGAGAGGGGTTTCCGAACTCCGTGTAAAGCAGATATGAGGAATTTCTTCGATGCAGTGGTATACAATGTGTGCCACTTTTCACAGTGACGCCACTAGAGAAATGGCGAAGTCTATTGACACCATAGAGCCAGCAACACTGCGGAACGCTCAGAAACGACAGTTGGGCTCATTGACTGGTTATCCTCGACACTCACTCCAGATTAAACTGGATTAGTGAGGGGAATTACGCCCCCCCTGTTAGCTGGCCCCACAACAGGTGAAGTAAACTGTTGTTAGATGAGAGAGAGAGAGAGAGAGAGAGAGAGATTCTCTCTCACTTTTACGACAGTCTAATGAGAATTGATTAACATTATAATGGCATATTCTTGATGCCTCTTGGAACGTATGCGAAACCACATTTATAAGTACCTTATGTGATGGATTCCCTTTGTGTTTCCTGACCTGACCAGGGTCTATGTGCCTTTCAGTCTGTGAAGGGAACAGTTGTGTGATGATGGGAACACGGGGACAGATGGGAATCTGATGTACAGGACTTGTTTATATTCTCATCAGGATGTTTGTTTACGTAAAGTGTTATGACGTAAGTATACATACATACCTTGATCAAGTGTCCTATGTTAAGAGATATTATATAAGTTAAATGTTGAAATACTTATATACAAATAATTCATAAGATACGTCTCATTAAACGTGAGTAAACAACGAATGAAAACCAAGGAACACATAGCAACAGCTGAGTTAGGTATAAAACCCATCTTTACTTCCACCAACACATTGGAACTTGACTGGAATTCCCAAGAGTCATGGAACATATATTACCCTGGAAGTAATTGGACCTCTCCCTCATTCACCTCAGGCCAGCGGCGTCTCGCAGCAGGGCTGTAACCTGTTATGTGAAGTATGATATTAATATTTCTCCTCCTCTATGCGCCTGAGCACCAGGACAGGCACTAGAATAAATGTGAGTTTAAGCACCTCATTCCACTCTCATAATTCTATGTTAATTCTGGTCCAGCCGGCTGAAGGCAAAGCCATGAATATCCTCACTGATTGTTGACTGCAAGGGGCACGTCCCCAGGGACAGGGAGTTCACGAGGGGTCTGTTAGAGGGTTCTTGGAGTGTTGGAGGAATTTGTTGGAGTTTTTTTTTTTGGAAGTGTTGACTTGGAGGGAGAGCTACAGTCGACTGTGACCTAGACCTTAGTCACATCTTCTCTACACTGCAGATAATGAAGGAAAGGCAATAAAGCCTCGACAGGAGAGATAGCATTTTTTTTAAGCCATTTTATAGATCCTTTTGTGGTCGACTAACTAGTCCTGCATCAAGCCAACTGCTGACGCTCTACGACCCTTGCCATCCCAAGTGGTACTGTAAACTCGTTTCGTCTGGGTCAAACTCCGGCTTGCTGGATTGGAGCCTCCTTCTCTGGCTCATTCAGAGACCAGGATCCCTGTCAAGCACGTCTCGGGAGACACGTTGTCTTTCAACTGGAAAAGAGGAAGAGGAGAGAAAAATAGAAATAAAAATGAATGAAGACAGAATTAAGATGACGTAGAAGAAACAAGAGGAGAAGAACTATTTTATAAGCTTTCCTCGCATTTCAGAATCAATCTAACCTTTTGGACCAGGGATTTTTGGATACTTAAAGGTGTCAGATCCGTTGATGGAGGGGAGACCAAAGTGCATCAATAAAAGCAGGAGTCATTACTGTATTCTGTAGCAGCAGGAGCAGAGGATACTATCCCTTGTTGGCTCACACAGTCAGTGCCAACAATGTCATCTTCAAAGACGTCATTGCCTCGTCCCAGACCAATGGCTACAATGCCTCATCAACTTTTGGTTCCAAGGACACGACAGGATTCATTTCACTTAACAAATTGATACTTCTCAACAACAATGACGACTTGCTTCTTTCTGGTGCAGCGTACCACCTCACAATCAGTTCCTGTGGTGCAGCATGATTTCACAACCGGCTCCTCTGGGGCTGTAACAGGTCACAACCGGCTCCTCTAGAGTAATAACACCTCCTAACCAGCTGTTATGGTGCGTTGTCACTTTCTCATTAGGTCAACTCGCCTTGACACCCCACCGAAAACGTGTCGTGTTTTAGTTCTGAGTTTCGTTTCATGTTCCTGGTTTAGCTTTGCTCTCTGACGTTTCTGCTTGTGTTGACCTCTGGTAATCCTCATTGCTCCCTGATGGGGAAATCAAAGGGAAGAAAGAGCCTATGGAGTTATGACTGACCACCGGGAGAAATATGATTTTTCCTCTAACATCGCAGTCGTAATAATTTCCAGGACTGAGTAACTGCTCCTCTGTGGAGCAAGAAGTATGAGAACATCCGCCCAGGAGTCTAAGAAAACGTTCCAGTCAGCAATAACACAGTCACTGGAGAATCCAGACGCCTCACACACACTGGAAGATGACACAGGCCGGCTCGAACAACGCGTGTTCATTTTAATGGTCCAGGATTATGCCTGATGGAAAGGTATGTAAATATCCTGACTCCCCGTCTTCCGTCACGTTCCCCATTTCTGGGGTTCCGCACATCCGCTGTGCAGGTCATTCAAACCATTGTCACGTCTGCTTATTAGATCGCGTAACACAGAGCAAATCCTTTCAAAGCCTCTCCTTGTGCTGCAACTCCCATTTCGTCAGACGGCTCGGGAAATGCAAGAAAAGAGGAGGAGGAGGAGAAACAGAAGGGTCCCGACGTCCTTTAGTGAGTCAGGACTTGCCCTGCTGAGAGAAAGGAGAGCTGAGGGAACGAGTCATGGATCTCGTCCTTTCTCAAGAAACAAGAGGTCAGCCTCCAAGGGGAGGTGAGTTACACTTGCAGGAGGAAGAAGTAAACAAAAGTTTTGCCAGGTGGGAGAGAGTCTGTGGGGAACCATCATGCCCACATTTCATTTATTTCTGTATGGCTATTGTGATTAGTAAGTCTATTTTATTAATGTACCTGTGTGGATCTGGGAATTTATATAGCTTTAGGAGTGTGTCCATAAAGACAGGCCAGCGGCAAAAAGATATATATATATATATATATATATATATATATATATATATATATATATATATATATATATATACATCGAGTCAGGTAGCATTTCTTGGTTATGTCATTGTGAAATGGTGCATATATATTCTATTATAAAATGATAATTCATAGTGCAGTTGGGATTAATAATACACACAGAGAGTTACGATTTTCCTGTTCTCACTCATGGAAAACATTTATTTGTAAGTACAAAAATATACATTTTCTAGTATGAAAATATAATATCAAAAGAGACAATACCCACAAACACAGACACACACACACACACACATGGACACATACACTCACGAACACACGCACCCGCCCACAAACAAACACACAAACACACATATTTATATATATATATATATATATATATATATATATCTGTATATACAAACACATACATATTCATATACATATATATACACTTGCGGATATTGTTGGTTGGAGTAACATGATACAATAAGGGGAAAGTAGCAGTAGTGATAATGAAGGAACAGTAGCTTAGCTTTCTGAGGAATTACACTGAGCCAGAAATGAAGATGTGGCAGCGTTGGGGCAACACCGCAAACACACACACACAATGTAAACAAACTAGTTTAGCCTCACGTGGTGAAGTGGCAACGTTACTCTCATTATATCGCGAAACATCTTCGCGTGTGATCGTCCTCATAATGATTTTTCTAAATCATAACGAAGAATTTTACCTGGTTATGAAACTGGGGAAAGAAAATCAAGCTTGGAAGTGGTTCCATACGTGATTAAGGTAATGCGAATTTTTGTCTCGTTAGGGAAGGATAATATCGGTGCTCTGTCACAGAAAAAAAAGGATATAACTTGATTTAATGAAGTGTTCTTGTGATTTCTGGTTTCCTGTTGTCTGTTGTGTTACCAGGAGACTGAACAGAGAGTTAAGTACCTTATACGGATGAGCATATGTGGCTTCCGCCTGTATGTATGTACAGCAGTTTTCACACATACACACACACACGTGTGTTTCTGTATGTGTCTGTATGTGTTTGTTCTTTGGTTTGTGTTTGCATATGTACGTATGGGGGTATGTTTGTATGTGTGGGTGTTTGTATGTATGAATGTGTGTTTGTGTACATGTCTGACGTTCACGTAAAGAATGTTATTGGATATCGCTATTTATGGATTTAGGCTCAGCACATATCATGGGGTATGGTATACCACATTATGGGGTGGGGTATACCACATATCATGGGGTATAGTACAGTATACCACATTCACTGCACAGTAGAAATATCTCACATGTTTCATTGTGAGTCTCACGGAGGTTCAGTATTAGTTTCATCTGTCTGTTTCTTCTTCCCCCCCCCCCACAAGTGACGTATCCGTAGCATGTCTAGGTTCCTTCCATTGCATCTCTGGGGCTCCCTCCATCCATTCAGAGGTAACAGCATTCATCATCTAGAGAATATCAGAGTCTAGATTTTCAGTTATCTGTGTTTGCTAGACTGATATATCATTTTCCATAGTAATTTCATGTCATTACTATTCACTCTCATCCTCGTGTTTTCACTCTAACAAGCAGTTTTCAAATTCCCAGAATCTTGCAAGCTTTTTTTTTTTTTCGTTACAAATTCTTTCTCGAGATCAGTGGCGTTCCCCCTCGCCTCGCACGTCACGGCTGTTGACGCAACTTCTGCTTGCTCTACCGCAGACCAGACGGGCCAGGGTCTACCTCCGGGATCGTCTAAGGTTAAAAGGAAAAGGGTTGAAAGGTAGCGGTGTGTGGACAGCTTACACACACACGCCCGCTGGAGACAAGCTCGGCAGGAAGTGCCTTAGCATCGATCTACTCAAGGGCCGGCCCAATGGGTACTACACCAAGTCTGTGAAAGAGAAAAGAAATGTATGTGTAACATAACAGATGATTATCATAACGATCTATTGGTAGTTATGGTAATTACTGGGCCTAAATGTAACACCTCTCCTGAAACAGTAACACTGTCGTTTCTTCTGAATAACTTTGGCTAAAATGAGAGGAAAATAGATATCTGTTTCTTGGATTTGAGGATCTGTTTTCATTAAAACACTTCTCTTACGTTTTGCGGTCCTGAATACGTATTGATAAAGACTGGCAACAATGTGGGATATTGGTATCTGTATTTGGGGATGATTCACAAGTCTTGCCTCATTTGCATAAGCAAAACTTACCTTGAGCAATTTTATGTTTTTTAGCTTTGCATTTAGGTCCATGTTCTCTTCTGTCTCGACATCTTGTTATGAAATGAATCTGGATTTCTTTTCAACCTCAGGACTCAACCTGGAAGAGAAAGTGGACTTATTTATTTAAAATGTAGCGACCAACCTCATTACGTTTACGTTATCGATGCAGGTATTTACGATCTGAATATCGACTAACTATTTGGCCCAAGTGTCCATTTCCATATATTGCCCACAGTGGTGGCCCAGCTGCTCATGGAAATGACCTCGATAAAGGAATTTCTCCTGAGATAGTTAATACTGCGGAGAAGATAATCTTTGAACTGACGAATACTCAGCGTTTGATCTACGTTAACTATTACCCAGAACCCGAATTAATTTGATGATTAAGGAATCGTACATTCCAGTGTGGAGGACATGTCTGTGCTCAGGCGAGTCGCTCGTTGATAAATGTCGTTGCCAGCAGAAGTAGGCAGACTTACGTGGTCTAGTTGTGGCAGAGGACCGCGGAAGGAGCAAGCAGGTAGCCCTGTGGTACGCACTGACGTCACCTTGTACTCTCACCACCAGGTGCAGGTCATGACTTATCCAACTATTCTTTGCGGCATCTTACTTATTTCTGGTCCTGTTCGTGAGGAGATAATGTGAATCTTTAGAGAGAGAACTAACCACAACATTCTGCCCCCACATACATCATTAACCACACTTCTCCACCACACAATACTTCAATAACGCAAGTCAATTAATAACAACAACAATATCAACAGATCAGCATTGCCTGGACTACATTTTCCTACATTTAATAATCAAATACAACTCGTACCTTATGGCAGCTCCAGAGGTCCAGCTGTAACTGACACTCCCAACTGATCTTTTATGACAGACAGTTTTAACTGATCACTTTTCTGTCCATGCGAGAAGGGCATTTGTCACTTTTTCTCGCTGCCAACACATAAGGTCGCGTGTCCTGGGCCGCCTTCCGCTCCTCCGAACATAAAGTCTGCTAATTCAAAGTTGACGTCTGTGTGGGTCCCTCCACCTCCTCCTGCCTTGCCTCTGTCTTCGGAGCAGAAGACAAGAAACGATGTAAAAAATAAAGACAAGTCTCGCTGGCGAAGGAACAGCTAGTTAAAGGCTAGGGGGGGAAGAAGGTGGAGGAGGAAATAGTGAGGATAGATTTTCAAGAAATGAGTGACTTATAGGAGGGAAATAAGGTCGAAGATGAGAAATACGAGACTAAGCCTTATGGCTAAAGAAATATCTAAATGAGAACTACAGAAGAGGTTCTTAAGCAACAAAATCCAGTCAGTAATTAGTGATCACGCAAAGGCCCTTGGAACTATACAAAAATAACTATGGTGAATTCTAGAGTAGCCATGACGACTACTACTCTACAAGAATGTGCAGGAAACTACGACTCGACCTTCACATTCTGCATTCCAGCCTCCAGGGTACAGAATATTTACATGCAGTGTGCACTGGGATATATATATATATATATATATATATATATATATATATATATATATATATATATATATATATATATATATA
>JAYMFT010276897.1:0-10546 GCA_038088735.1 Panulirus argus | reverse complement strand
GTGCATGACATTGCTTGCATGGATAAGTGAAATTCGTTCTCACTTTTGTAACTACGAACAGGAAGGTGAGTTGTTAGCGGAAGGTAAGGTGTATTAAGGAAAACAGAAGCAGAACTCAGCAACAATCAGTACGAAACCAATTTCACAACAGTGTCTTTAACACCATCATTTATCATCTGACTGCAGAACTGGGCCAGAAAAGGCTTTGTATTAAGCTGTCAGTAAACTTGTTGGTGTACTGACTGACGTGAGCATTGTTGAGGGAAATGATACCACTGAAATACGTCAAATGGCTGCAGGGTTGCAATAGGCGTATCCATAGGAACTGGAGGACTGCTTCCCTGATGAATTCCTTCATTATGTTCAGTACACAAAGGGCAAGTCACAAGTGGTGAAAAGACCCTTTAAATGCACTTCGTGAACTAGACTCTTCATAACTGAATGTGTTTTTTCCCAACAGATGAGTTGCTTTGAAAATATATGTGACTATTATGGCGACAAATGCTGAAGGGTATCGGGGTGTAGGATAGTGACAAACAGAGATTCTACGTGATTGTTACTGATGTAAACCCAGCATGCTATCGACATCATGACCAACATCTATATGATTTATATATACAGTGTTATACTGTTGTGCTTTCCTTCTACATGCGAGGAATTGATGGTTTCCACAAGTAATCTGCTGTCCGATGCCCTGAGTCATAGCGTTTCTCTCTCAGGGTTGTCATATGTGAACGTAAGTATGAAGTATTGTGTGGAAGTTGAATTCTGTTTTATTGTGTATCACTGGTTTTCATACGTGTTATTTGCGTCGCTGATGGCTGGACCACAAATCATACAGCTGACATATCTGTCCAGCCAAGGAAGATTTGTTTAGGAAATATTACTCTTCCAGATTGGTGTGATGCCAGTCTAGCGTGAAAGCAATATCTAGTGCTGTGTCTAATCTAGTTGCTATCTCAGCGGTCATATAGAGTCACAATAATCGGGCGTTGTGTTCCTGTCTTCAGCTCTGGTGATACTTAGTTTTGATAGTTTCGGCAAAGAAGGTGGTGGCATATGACATAGGTCTACGTGCATGAAAAAGTTGTTCTGCGTTTAGAAAAAGTATAATTACACAATAATCTCCAGTTCCGCCGAATTATGAAAGATTTCAAAAAATAATTTTAACAATAATTCATTGAAATAGTATGCATATTTATCCAAACCGTGAAATAAATTAAACAAATCCATGATTATAAGGATAAGATAGTTTTCATTAAGTGCAAATTAAGTGGTGTCCCTTACGAGTAAGTTTAGTTTACACTAACCGTTCTCGACACGTTCTTTACAAGTTACTGGCTTACCCATAAGATGGCGTTAGTGGCAATATTTGAAAACTTCATAAAAATGTTATTAACCTGGGATTGTTACTCTTCTTAAATACATTTCTCTTGGTTCAAATTTGTGACATTTGAGTCAGTTAACCCAGAGCACTGGCGACGTAAGGCTGCAGTCAGTGTGTCTGTGTTTGAATAATTGCTTAAACCCGTTTTAGGCAGTATTACCACAGTGTTACGGTGTGAAAGCTGTTGATATACCAATTGATATAAGAACAATGGCTAGTGAAGTTGTTTCCGTATGATCTATCCTTAAATCCTTATTATGCTTTGCTTCTGGTGAAACTTATAAACAATATAACTGAATGTGTTATCCACTGATTATGGGGAACTATTATTTTTTGAAATAAGATTGTTAAGAATATACTTTTATCACGTGAGTCCATGTCGAGATCTTTACTTTTTCATGTATGTTTCAAAAAAACTCTATATAAGAGTGTTAAAACGCCTCTGGATTCCAGCCGAAATTTTCACAAACTTTTACACGTTGTATTTATATTTTTGTGACGTCTCCTGATGTTGTTACGTTCCCGTTCCATGATAGGTCTGCCTGATGATGTACACTTCAAAATGTTTTTAGGTAAGCACAGAAATGTACGAAGATTATATTCTTTTTACAATTCCCTGAAAATAATGTATCCTCTGTGTTACATAGGCTGAGATTATCACAATCTTTTGGGCATGGGATTCCACTCACATACATGTTTTTCATATGTTCTGTGGGATAAGGTTTATATATGTTTCTTAGCACTATCCTACAACGTTTTATAGGATGCGACCTCATCTGGTAACAATTTTTCTGTTTTAACAAGACTGTCCTTTATGATCCTTTGATATTCCTCACTTCTAGTAACCTGTTGTCTTCTGTTGTACCTCCATGTTGTTTCTGCTGTACATCAAGGTTGTCTTCTGCCATACTTCCAGGTTATCATCTGTACCTCCAAATTTCCTTCTGCTCTACCCCTGGGTTGCTTTCTGCTGCACCTCCATGCTGTCTTCTGCTGTACCTCCAGCTTGGCTTCTAACGTATCTCCAATTTGTCATCGATTGTACCTCCAAGTCATCATCTACTTTACTTCCAGGGCTTCTTCTGTTGTACCTAATTGGTTACTTTTCTTGTACCTCCAGGTCATCCTTACCTGTACACCCGGGTCGTCATCATCCTGACCTCCACGTCATCTTCTGCTGAACCTCACCTTCATAATGTCATCTGTTGTACCTTCAGGTAGTCTTTTGCTGCACTGCCATACTTCCTGGTCGTTTTCGGTCGTAAACCCAAGTTGTTATTTGCTGTATCTCTAGGTTGTCATCTGTTATCCTTCCATTTTTCTTCTGCTTTACCTCCAATGTGTGCTCTGTTGTACCTCCATGTTGTCATCTGCTGAATCTCCAGGATATCTGATGTAACTCTAGGAAGTAGTCTGCTGTACCTTATAGTTGTCGTCTGCCGTAACTCCAGGTTGTCTTCTGCTATACCTCCATGTTCTCATCTGCTGTAGCTCCACGTTGTTTTCTACTCTAACTTAAGGTTGTATTCTGCTGTACCTCCAGAATGTCCTCTGCTTTACCTCCATGTCGCCATCTACGGTATCATCAGGTTGACTTCTGCTGTAACTCTAAGTTGTATTCTGATATACCTCCAGGTCATCTTCTGCTGCATCTTCAAGGTGTCTATTGCATCTCCAGGTCACCTTATTTTTTTGTATCTCCAGATCTTGATCTGCTGTACCCTCAAGATGTCTTCTGTTGTACCTCCAAGGTGCCTTTTTCTGTACCTCCAAGTTGTCATTCCCTGTACCTACAGGCGGTTGTCTTATGCTGTAAATTTCAATTATTCTCTGCCATCCACCCTGATCATCATCTGTTGTACCTGCACGATGTCCTCAGTTGCACTTCCTTTATGTTTTCTGCTCTACTTCCTGGATGTCTTCTGCTGCACCTCCAGGCCGTTCTCTGCTGAAACTTCCGATCGTTTTCTGCTCTGCTTCCAGATTGTCTTCTGCTGTACCTCCGGATTCTCTTCTGCCGTCCTTTACCTTCAAGTTGTATTCTACTCTACCTCCAGGTTGTCTTCTGGTGTGCCCCCAGGATGTCTTCTGCTGTGCCTCCGTGTTGTCTTCTGCTGTACCTCCGTGTTGTCTTCTGCTGTACCTCCATGTTGTCTTCTGCTGTGCGTCCGTGTTGTCTTCTGCTCAATCCGCAGCTCGTCTTCTGCTATGCATCAAGGTTGTCTTTAACTGTATCTCCAGGCTATCGTCTGCTGTACCTCAAGGTCGTCTGTACCTCCACGTTGCCTTCTAAAGTACCTCCAGGATGCCATCTACTTTACTTCCAAGTTGTCCCGTGCTGTACACCCAATTCATCATCCGCTGTACCTGTATGTTATCTCTAGTCTCTCTTCTGCAGTACTTCCAGGGTGTCTGTTGCACCTTCAAGGTGTCTTGTGCTGTATTTCCTGGTTGTTTTATATACTTCTAGGTTGTCTATTGCTGTACATCCAGGTTGCCATCAGCTGTACCTACATGGCACTCTCTGCAGATACTCCATGTTTTATTCTAATAAACCTCCTGGTTATCACTTATTGTAACGCCTGTTCATCACCTGCTGTACCTCCATGTTCTCTTCTACTTTACCTACAGATTACCTTTGCTGTACCTCCATATCATCCTCTACTGCACCAACAGCTTTTTTCTATTGTATCTCTAGGTTCTCTTATGTTTTACCCGTAGAGTTTCTTCTGCTGTTCCTCCAGGTTGATTTCTACTGTACTTTCGTGCTCACTTCTATACCGACAGGCTGTCTTCTGCTGTACTTCCCGCTCGTCATCTACTGTACCTCCAGTTGTCTTCCGTTGTATTTCCAGGTTGTCCTCTGGTGTACATTCTGTTTGTACCAGTCCGACATTTGCTACTCCTAAAGTTTGTTATTTGCTCTTCCTCTATTTTGCCTTCTGCTGTACCTCCAGGTTAACTTTTATTGTACCTCAAAGGCATGCTTTGCTGTAACGGTACACCTGACGTCACCAATATCAGCATGACGTCATCTGACTCAGCGTGTCAGAGTCAAGCCTCTCTGTAGATCGGCCGCGATACCGCTGCTCCGTCCACACGTTTGCCAGTGTTAACGTCTGCGGGGGTCCATAGGTATAAGCCCAACCCACCTACGGTAATCAATTGATAAACTATTAAAAAGTATCCATTAAATAGAACAGAAATCGAGACTCTGGGCATCAGGTTTATATTTGTCAACAATGAACCCATCCAAACTATCGGTTCCATGCTGGTCATGACATAGTTACCTGGCCCTGCCCACCCCCAGGAACAGGTAATAACCGTCATTTCTACCCTGACCTCAGGTGAATAGAGATGGAGGTCACGTACAGTGCAGTACAGCTTTTGTGTGATAAGTTGCATATAGACTGTGATCAGATCATGGAAAATTATAATGTGACTTGTCAACAAGAACGTTAAATGAAGCATAAAGAAACAGATACGTTTCATATGATAAGGTAGTACATTTTTTGGAGAAAAATCCATTGAATAATTTATTTGTGAACCGACTTAACTGTGCGAGAAAATGGCAAATGTAAAAGTGCAGTGCAACCTCCACTCTTGTGTGGGTCAGATCAGAGTGATGTGTACTTTACAAACAGCAGCTGCCCCAGAGCTCATGTCTGTACTCAATTGTTACTAGTCTACCAAACAGTGAGTGATGACTCATGATCTGAAACCGTGAAGAAAGTCTATAAAGTGAAAACGACCAGCAGAAAATTGTCATATCCATTAAACTGATGAACCATACGGTGATATATTTGTATAGTAGAGTGATGGTAAAGTGCGTGAATATAATACAGCATTCAATAATATATACAGTGGGCGAATATGTGTGACCACTTAGAAACATTGCAAGAGTGACAAATCTAGTGAAAGTCTCGTCACTCGTGACTGATGGCTGTCACAACCCTAGACCTGCAAGGCGGCAGAAGGTAAGTAACGGAATTACTTATTCATTAACTTGTTTGGTTATCATGTTTCATCAGTTATTGGTTATATGTTGTATGCTGTTTACGGATCATGTTTAGTCAGTTATAGGTAATATATTGTATGCTGTTTGTCCAACATATTTAAGAAATTACAGGTAATGTAGCACCTTTTGTGGGGATTTTGTTTAAGGAATTACAGTTTATATGGTGAACATTGTTTTTTCCGATCATGCTTCAACAATCATAAAATGATGTTGTACGCTGTTTGGCAATCCTGATTTAACAATTATTGGTGACATGTTGCCCGATATTTGGCTATCATGTTTCATGCATGATAATAGGTTATATGTTGTACACTGCTTAACGATCATATTTCATGATATAGGCTGTATATTTCACGCTGTTTGGGATCTTTTTTTCTTTTTTTGCAATCATATGCAAAATATTGCTCTTTAGGGATCAAGTAATTATGGATAATATGATGCACACGGCTTGGCTATAATGTTCTATCAGTTATAGGTAATATATTGAACGTTTTGCCGATCATGTTTCGTCAGTTACAGGTAATATGTTGAACTTTGTTTGGAAATCTTCTTTTAGGTGATTATAGGTTCTCAGTCATCCTGAGGATGTCATATAAGTGCTTAGAACCTATGGACTTGGTTAATATATGATCGAAGCAGAAAACGAGAACTGTGGTTATACTCAGGCAAAAAATAGTGATGGTGCTTTCCAATGTTTGTAATACTTAATCAAGATGCCTGACTCTTCTAACATGAACATCGTCTCGTGTGATAGTATTACTTATTATATTGTTTTAGATATGACAGCGACGCATTGAAAGAGTTGGCAATATTAGTGTATCTAACGCTTTTAGTTATGGCTGCCTTGAAGCAGCTTCTACGTACGATTAAACTGGTTCATAATTCACAGTTTGGAAGCTCTTTTCCTCAGTATGATTTTTACTTTTCAAGTTCATGGAACTTAAAACAAAAATCTTATTAGCAAAATTACACAAAGCAATTAGTGACATGGAATGCATATTCAGGAATACTTAGAGCACGTAAATACATTCTCCTACCAATGAAATAACTTTTAAGGCATTAATAACCTAATGGAATTTCTTTGGGTTTCCGCGCTTGACATAGTCTCATTTGCGTTGCGCCTTCCCTTTTGGATCCACATTTTCGCATTCTCCTCAGGCTTGAAGATTAAATGAGTCCCAGTCAGCTTGATGAAGAGCAGGCGTGATGAAGTATCGATGCTGAGACAATTTCTTGTGGCATTAATAGTTGAGTTCAATCAGCTGAATGACCGCTTATAATTAGCTTGTTAGAATGATTACTTAATTGATAGTCGGCAGCAATGGTTTTGAATTTGATGGGATTATTTCTTCTTTATCATTTATATACTGTTGAAATCTCTGCACTGAATTCTTCATTGTTACTTGAAACTGTTCACTCAGGCAACAAACGGCTTTATCACCAAAGTAAATGTCAGGATCATTGGGTCAATTTTCAAGATCTAAACTTTCTAAGTGCTTCTTCATTTCCATGTATTCAACTTCGTTGCTGTTTTCATAAACTTGTTTAGTAGAACGGGAAGCTACCGATCCCGATGCAAACATCCTCTTAGCAAGCCTATTTACAAGCGATTTATCAAATGCCTGGTGATCGGTGGCAAAAGTTCAGTAGATTTGGCGCGTCCTGTGCCGTCGTCAGACCTTGTTCCAGCTAATGCTCACAAGATGTTAATACCGGATTTGTTTTCCTGTCAATCATTTGAGTAGGCTTCATTTTCTTTTATACCAAAAGAATTCTACTTCCCATGAGGAATGAATAAACTCCTTAGGGAATACACACCTAATCTTGGCTAATTTGGATGAAACAAAACGAACTGGAATCAAGATGAACATTGCTTCAAAAATGCATTACCAGGATAACATGATGCCATAGACAATTGACTTACTGATTGGTTAAGCTACCCCTTGTTGCACTTTGTGATTTTATTATATTTTGCGACTGATATGTTTCAATTATCCATAATATCAATAGTTTCATCGATTTATTTTTCAGGCTTCAGCTATTTCATGTTACAAGTGCTTGACTTGCCTAGTGATCTCTCTCTACGTCTTTTTAAGATCCCAATTCCGACAGATTCCGACTGGTTTTCCATCTCTCGCAGATCACAACAGGCTTGCCCACCTTTTACTGATTCTGATTGGTTTTCCCATCAGTCATATATCCCAGGTTAGTTTCATCCACTTTTCATCATTCTTACAGATTCTAGTCTACTTTCCGCCGAAGGCAATTAAAGTATTCTACTTATTGGGTCTCTGTCCTTCTCTCTGCGCTGCACATGACAGCCCAAAGTAGGCAAAAAGGAACCTATTGTATTGCTTTTAACAGAGGGGATATTGGGAAGCAGTGATGTTCAACTGAAGTTAGATATGATTAGTAATCTGGAAGGGTAGGATATCTACCTGGGTGTTGAGAAGAGCTGTGTAACAGCTTCTTCACGGTGGTCGTGGACTGCGGTAGTGGAGTGGGTGTTGAGGAGGGAGACGTCGATGTAATGGACGCTGTTCATGATGCTGCTTTAGTTGCAGCTGTTACTTCTGCTGTTGATGCTAAAGTTTTTTGTTGGTGCTGATCTTGCTGCTGATACTACTGTTTTTGCTCTAATTGGTATTTTTCTTGTTGTTTCTGCTGCTGCCGTTTTTGCTGCAACTGCTATTGATACTGTTCTTCTTGTTTCTGTTGTTCTTGTCGCTGCTGCTGCTTTGCGGTTGTTATTGCTGCTGCCTTTTTTGTTGTTGTTCCTGCTCATACTGATGCTGCTGTTCTTGCCATAGCCACTATTGTTTCCGAATCATTTTTTGCTGTGGTTATTTTGTTGACGCTATTCTTACTTCTGCACTTCTTGTTGCTGGTATTAATGCCAATGGAAGTGTTACTTGTTTACATCTGCTGTCGTTCCTACTGCTCCTGCTGTTATCGTTGACTATGCTAATTGCTTTACTGCAATTACACAGCAACAGATACCTCTGTTGCTGTTGATGGTAAAGTCCATATTAGAATTACTATTGCTGGCACTGTTGATGTTATTATCACTATTGCTATTACTCCCACAATTATTACAATTACTAATTCTACTGCTCCTGCTGCAGCAGCAACTGTTGTAGTTATTATTATTGCTACCGCTACTATTACTGCTGATATTACCACCATTACCTTTAATCTCTCAGCTTTCATCTCTGATCACACTTTGTCTCTTCCGTAGATTTACGCCTGGAGAATCCTCCACTTTGCGTTATTTTGTAATCTGAGAGAATCCACAGGAAAATTGTTCTTTATTCTCGTTTCCCAGTAAATATTTTCTTTTACCTACTCATCTTCGAAAAATAGATCCTACCTCTCAATAACACGATTGTGTTAACCGTTTTCCACCTGAGTAAAGGCAATATTGATGAGAAAATGAATCCTGTTCAGTACATATGTACAACAGGCTCCCTCGTTTTTCATGCTCCTCATGTATACACCAACTATTCACACCATTACCTCTCAATCATTGCATTCATGGCATCGATCATTGCATTCAATTCATTTTTCTACATCACTGATTCCCAATTTTCAGTTAATCAGTTTTTCAAAACTTCTCTTTATTTTCTATCATGTGGTCAGCTATTGGTACATATGTCACTTAACTTGATATTGACTGTTTCTTTTTCATTGTATCTCATTATTTTCTTTGTTTGATTTGGTTATATAGAAATCTGTCAGTGTTATTAACGAAAAAGATATCAAATTATAATTTTCAGTTCAACTCATAATAACATATATATGATCAGCTGAGGTATATACAGGTACTGTACCCCGAGACAACTCCCTTAGAGCTTCCCCTATTTCTACTCCTCTGTACCAGACCACAACATTCAGTTAAGATTACTTTTTCTTACTCTTTTCCTCATATTCAAGTTTCCCTTAGACTTATCATCTCCAGGACATGTTCAAATTTTTCCTAAATTCATTTCTTTTACTCAATTCGTTGACGTCCGTCAGATGCCAAAGTCCCCTTATGTATATGAATGCCTTTCATCATGATTTTGCTTTATTATCGAATGCACACTCATTCAGATATCCCCTTCGACCCACAGGCTATAGCTGTAGGCTGATATCGTGATTCACATGCAATTTATCATTTATTGCGGAAACTGTACGTTTTGCTTTACTTCCAGCCGGGGGCGTTAGCGGCCGCCCGCCATTTTCAGTTGATGTTCCCAACTCGTTCATAAGGTTTTATGAGCCAGAGCGAGGCGGGAAGCTCACTAGTATGGTATATTTTCATCCTCCATAATGCATTTTGTTACACAGACTTCTATGAAAAGCTTGTATGAAACACTTTTTTTGGGTGGCTGTGCAAAGCTTCTGTATTCAAGCCTACTTTACTCAAGTCTTACTTATAATCTTATAGTATTACTTGAACAACAGCGACAGACTCCAAGTAATGTGTATGGGTACATAAACAATTAGGTATTTTCACAAGACTAAGATTTGAAACATAAAGAATAATTTCACTCAGTAATAGGATTTAGCATAATAAGAAAATTACTTTGCCGTATACAGATGAAGGCTCACCGCGCCCAGATTTATGATAATGGTCGTATTATATGAACCAAAAATATAGTCACTATTCAAATGAATGATAGTGATACCATTCTCTGAGAATAAATCGCTTCCTTCTGAGCCGAGTCCACACAGGGAGTCAGCACGAATCAGAGTTTTATTTTCTAGTAGAGACAGGCTGACTTATTAAACCAGGAGAGACAGTTCTCTCTGGCTGACACTGGTGATGAATATTCCATTCTTTTCATTGTGTTTCCCGACAACCCGGGAGAAAGGCACCGCAGCTGCTGTACATTAAGTGTTTCCTCGTACAGCTACCAAGCTTGACGCTGTATCGTATGAGTCTAGTGTAGATGATGCAAAATCAATCTTTATATTTTCATTTATGAGATTATGTAACGGTTTAGTCATGTATCTAATTATCGTTTTTTTCTTTGGGTATGATTTACAATTACCATCTAAAAACCGCTTACTGTACCTAATCTGAGTATCATATATATATATATATATATATATATATATATATATATATATATATATATTATCTCTGGGGATAGGGG
>JAYMFT010276886.1:0-10546 GCA_038088735.1 Panulirus argus | reverse complement strand
GGGAAACAGCGAATATGTATGAAAAAAAAGAAAGAAAAAAAAAAATATATATATATATATGTATATATATATATATATATATATATAAAACACTGATAAAACAATTGATGTTATTTTAGGATATTTTTTAGCCTAAAAGACTTTTTGTTTTGATAATGAAATATAATGAAACGTTTTATTATTGATATAACCATGAAATATACCTCATTATGCTAGAGATGTATATATATATATATATATATACAATTAGTCATACCTGTGGACTATGTAACCTAGTTCATTCCGGCTTCAAACAATCACCTCAAATATATACTAATATATCTTGGACATTGGAATTGTATTAAAGCGTAAAGATACTGAGATGGGCATTCATACTCAAAATGGCAAGGTACAAAGTCAGAAAATCGTCTTTTCTAAGGATCTGCTGGATGGTATTTACGTGCGATTCTTCCGGAAAGTTCCTGTATCACATACGAGAAATGCAAGAGGTTTTTGCTCTCGTCTGGAACTGGCCCTTTGGTATTATGTTGAGGAGTGCGCCAAAACCTATTAGAAGACCATGATTCTATTCTCATTTGCTGAGGAAATTGTTAAGCACTCAGCTATACCTCCACCCATGGGAAATCTACATAAACATAAACTTGATTTTGAGAAATCTAAATGACGCATTCCCACATACGGGGCCATAATACTCAATGAAGATCATTCGAAAGTGCTCTTGGCCAAGGGTTACAAGAACGGATCGCGATGTTTTCCCAGAGGGAAAATAGGCGACGGGGAAGCACCTGAGAACTGTGCTGTCCGAGAGGTTTTAGAGGAGACCGGCTTTGACATTTCTTCCAAGATAGACACAAAGGATTACACGGAAAGGCAGATTGGTCGGCAATATAACGTCTCTACATCATCGCAGGAGTTTCAACCAACAACTACTTTTCGACTAGCACCATTAAGGAAATTCGTGATTGAAATGGTTTTCTCTAAGGGAACTGCCGACTCATAAAATTGACCGGTATTATGACGGAAGGCATGGTTCAACTAGTAAATTCTTTCTTGTGAATTCTGGATAAGGAGGCATCGTCACCGGACATCATAAAAAGTATGTGGGTCATTTGCCGGCTGTCCTTAATGGCCCTAACAGTCGATGGATCTATAAAGTGTCAGCAGCCAGCCATCAGGTGACATATGGGGCGCCTGGGATAAGCCCCGGAGCTGTTAGCCGCCTTCATTTTGTGACTATTTGCTTTGCATTTATTGGCTATGTGTTTGCTTGGGGAAGCATTATGAGACTTTTTCGACGATTGTTTCACCAGTAGAAGAGTTTCATTATGCTATATTTCACTTTAAAAATACTCTCCATTTTTCGGTATTTTTCGTAGGGTAACAGATTTCCATGTTAACCTTAGTATTTGGACTATTTTTTATGCTGAATACGAATCTGGAGTTAAGATGGTGTCTAGGGGTCATGAATTATTAAATTATCTTCTTATCGTTTGCTTCGCATTTGATGGGCATCTATTTGCTTGGGGAAGAATTATGAGATGTTTCTATAATTCTTTCAAGAATAAATGCGTTTCCTGATGATACATTTTAATGAGAAAAGCATACCAATACCTGCAATTTTTTTATTATTTGAGGGGCAATATATTTCCTTGAAAAATCTCAGTATTAGATCTATTATCTATCATGAATATGAGCTTTACGTTGTCAAGCCGATAGATGTTATTTAGAGTTGTAATGAAGTATGTAAAGATTTTTGCAATTATTTCCTTTGTACCTAATGGGTATCTGTTTGCTTGGGGAAGCATTTTGAGATATTTTCCATGATTATTTTAAGTGGTAACCTTACTATTAGGACTATTTTTCATGCCAATTCGAATCTGGGGTTGAAATGGTGTTTAAGAGTAATTAAAGGCTGTAAGGGTGTAATCATTGATTCTTGTGACTATTTGCTTCGTATCTTTTGGGGTATCTGTTTCCTTGGGCAAGCGTTATCAGACATATTTCATGACTATTTCAAGTACAGAAACGTTTCATTATGTTATGTTTTAACTGTAAAATACAGTTTTTGGGGCTGAAAAAAATACCCTGAAATAATACCTGCAGTGTTTGGTATTCTTCGAAGGAAAATAGATTAGCTTGATAACCTCACTATTACGACGATTTTTCCAGCTGAATACGATTCTAGGGTTGAAATGGTGTTGTGGGGGGGGGGGGATTAACGGCTGTAATGAAGTATTTAAAGATTCTATTGATTAATTGTTTTGCATTTAGTAAGAATCTGTTTGCTAGAAGAAGCATTATAAGATATTTTCCACAAATGTTTCAGGTATAAATACGTTTCATTTTATTGTAATTTGAAGACACAAAGTTCTTTGGGCTAAAGAATAACCTGGACTAATGCCTAATCAGCCAGAGGCCGTGCGTGGCGTCCTCCTGCCCCGCCCAAGTTCCCTCAGATTCCTGATGGTGAGGTCGAGCGCTAATGTCTCCCAGGCTGGCGGACCTCCCGCGAGCCGGGTACATTAACAGATGTTGACACTGAGTGATTAAAAGGAAAAGAACATGTGAACAAAGAGAAGGGGAACAGAAAATATTGACGGAGAGAAAAGAAGTTAATTGGAGACAGAAGGACAGACAAACGGACAGGTATGGAGAGAGAGAGAGAGAGACTAGAAACACCTACAACGAAATTTCTTCGTGAGGCAGGGCTAGGGTGTTCAGCTCTCAGCATATACAGGAAACAGGTGACAGAGGATCTGTAACCAGGTTATGTGCCAAAGGAAGAAAGAACTCCTTTCTGACGAATTATTGGCATCCGACAAAGTGGAGATGATTACCATGTCTCTTCCTGAAAGAGTTTATCATCTTGTTCTCTACCACTTTATTCAACAGCTATTGACAGTGTTCAGTAACCAGTGACTCTTTATAACGAAGCATTACAGGAAATCAGTGTGACACTTTTTCTGCTGAGCTTGAGTTTATCATCTATGATAATTGTTCTTCCGTGTACGTTCAGCAGTGTATCTGTATCGATGTTCTCCATGTATCTGGAGATACTGAGAACTTTGATTGAACCCGCTACAGAATCGTCGATTCTTTAGAAACACAGTAGTAGTTACGGTGTCGTTAATGTTCTCTTATATGGGGTATTTCTTAGTCATCGCACATACACTCATACAAATACACATACACGCACCTTCAACTGTCGACCATGGAAGAAAAAGAGTGAGGGGTAGCAAGCTTGAAGCCTGTTTCTTAAAAGACAGTGAACAGTTCTTCGAAACCTGCAAGGAGAGAACAACCAGGGGCTATAGCTTACGTAATAATCTTCCTAAAAAAGATAGAGAAAGAAGTACTTTTGTCGTATTAAAGTAGTGGATGAATGGAATGAACGAGTGATGACATTGTGAGTTAGGACAGTATATAAAGTTTAAAAAGTTGTTTGTTAGTAGGGAAGGTTTAATAGATGGAGCCCTGTGAGTGTAAGACTACTTCTCCGTACAGTACAAATAAGTATTGCAATTGGATAATCACTCACACACATACACACGCATACACGATTATCAACTACTAAATTACTGTGACTATTCATTAGTTTATGTTCAAGTAAGTGCATCATGTATGTACCATACTATTTACTCTGTAAACATCCCTGTATATCTGAAGCTCTGCCTGAATAGATGTACGTCACCCGTATGCTTATCCACAATGTGGAAGTATCCGACCCACCTTGATCTTAAGCCCTTTAATGATTACTTAACTAGTAACTATCACGACTTCCCAGTTCTGTGATATCTGTAATGCCTCAACTGTGTATTTTCAGTCGAGTGGCTGCCTAGATCTAGAAACCGTTATTCATTTTATTTCATCTTACACACATAAATTGCATTGTTCTCGGTACCCTTGCCGTGCAACAGGATGACACTGAATCCTCCGTTGCTTAACATCTGCTATGTGTAACCCGGGCCTTGGGTCGATACTAAATACTGGTTGCCTTCCGTGGCAGGCATTTCAGAGTGACATGAAATGTGATAAAACAGTAGAACATCAAATTAAGATTCTGAGCTGCTCTGTTTCTAAACATCTGAGGGAAGAAACAAAATATACGCCAGGGACTGTACTTTGTTGTTCGTGGTTCAGGGTGTATGATCTAACCTCTCGAGACCTGTGGTCTCTTAAGCGAACTCACCAGACGTGTAATTTGTCACAAGCAATACAAAGTTCAAGGCCTGATCAACAGATGGCTCTGACATTTGAATTCCGAATTCCACCCTGTTTATTGTGCTGGTAATCGAACGTTACAAACACTTTCACATTTTGCCATTATTTGGTTATTGTCCTTGTGACAGCCAGCCAAAGGCTTCTATCACGTTAATGATCTAACAAATATCCTTACATGTTGGGACGGTATACTAGAGAAGGTTGTGAAGGATCACAGTTACCAAAAAGCTAATGAATTTATGCAAGGGCATGTGTGAGAAGGAGACGCGGCCAGAGGACCTCACCAAAGCAGTAATGACACCTCTGCAAACGAATCTAACGCCACGGACTGTGAAGAAGATCGGATATTCAGGTTGACAGTTCCCACGAGAAGTGAGGCTGAGTCTGGCAATAATTATGTTTTACTGACTTAGAGATAGTGCTCAAGCAAGGTGGACTGACTGAGATTGCTGGAAAGTCTGAGGAAGATCGATGTCAACTGAGGAGACACAAGACTGATCAGAAGGCCACACAGGGGCCAGAGGCCAGTGGTCGCAGCGAACGGTGGGTCAGAGCCAGGAGTTCTGCAGGGGTATTCACTGCCTCCTATCATTTTCCCTTTCTGTGCAGAAACTATGATTTGAGCAATGGATTGGAAGAACGGAGGCAGGAAGAGAGCTTCTGAAGGATGTATGAACTGCAGAAAATCATAGAACGATAAGCAGTGCAGATTCAGATCACCTGTCAATGTGATAGATAATCAAAGCAGCACATCAAAGGTGTAATGATTGAAATTAGTCTTATGATGACATAATTAATGCAGCCTTTCAGGCGAGGAAAGTCATCAGTATTATCCTTGACGACAAGAGCTGTCGAATCGGTGAACAGTCATTTGTACAGTTATATCCCGATCGCGGAGGACGGAAGAGGTGAAGCAGATGTGAACTGAAGGATCAGGTTAGCGAGGGAAGGGTTCACTCAAAAGAATAAGCTGCTGACAGGCGAAGAATATACAACTGTAAAGACATCAGTGTGATGTGTATGTAACCTGGACTGTGGACTCTAAGGATAGAAAACATCGCTTGGTTAAATACATAGTTACAACAGTATCTCGATCTCCGTAAAACTGTACAGTATCGAAACTCTGCCGATCGTCAAAGGTGTAAATTGCCGTCCCATAATGAACTGTCGAACAGCTTTCAACTTATTTTTTATCACAGTGACGAACATGACCAAGCTATGGGCTACCTCAGGTGAAAAAAAAAAATATGAGATAAAAAGAATGAAGAAATTAACCTGGTTTTCTCAGGTGTTTAGAGAAGTGAATCTTAACGACAGAAAGAGTGTAGCAAGAGGAACAGACGAAAGAAGAAAGAGATTTGAAGATGCAGCCAATGAAGAAATAACCAGAAAAGGCGCTTATGTAATCACTTGTACTAAGGAGTAACAGGAACAGATATACATAACGGATGCGCAATTTACCGCAGAAATGTAAAGGTTAACGTTATTATCGTCTGTAGCCTGATATTGTTTTGTCAGGTGATCATAGGTATGTAAACTGGTCAAAACGTTGCCTTTTGGACAGAATATTTACTTTACTTAACAGAAACGTTGCCGACTGAACAGATAACGTCGCCTACTTAACAAAAACATTGCCTACTGAACAGATAATGTCGCTTACTTAACAGAAACGTTGCCGACTGAATAGAATATAAGGACTGAAACTAATAATCTGTCGATATGAGGTTTCTTACCCTTTATTTCTTATTAAGAGATTGTTGGACGTTGTATGAGGAAACGTGAGATCTCCCGGCCGTCTTTGGACACTTGGCAGCTCTGTATGGTAAACACAAAGTCACCAAAGCAAACATGGTCGTCATTGACATGACATGTGTGGCGACAGAAGGAAAGAGGGACTTAGCCTTGGGTATGTGAAAGTTAAACTGTCTGTTGCAACTCTTGATTCTTCTGGTGGCAAGAGACTGTGGAAATGGAAAGGATAAACTGGTCAGTACGGCAACGTAAGAATGTTATCATTAGCGACATTTTGTTTATACTATTTCGCCGTTTCCCGAGTAGCGTAATTGTACCAAGAACAGATGAAGATCGGCCTCATTTGTTCGTATCCACTCGCTTGTTGTCATTATAGTGCTCAGAAATCAGAGGCCATGATTCACAGCCAAGCCTCACAGATCTTTCTATGGTGTTCCTTGACCACCTCATATGCCCTGGTTCAGCCCGCTGACAGCACGTCAACCCCTGTATATCACACCCCTCCAATTCGTTCCATCTCATACGCGGCTCACCCTCCTCCGTGTTCAGGCTCAGAAAACTCAAAGCCTCGTCACTCCGTCCATCCATCTCTTTCTTGGTCTCCCCCTCTCGCTTGCTCCCTCCACTTCTGACATACATACCCTATGAGTCACTCTCTTCACTCATTTTCTCCATACGTCCAACCCATTTCAGCACACCCTGTACAGCTTTCTCGATCATATTCACCCTACTACCACACCTCTCTCTCACCCTTTCGTTCCTTACACGGTAAGCCCGCCTCAAACCACATCCTGTCCGCAAGCTTTTCAACCAAAACATACACTGAACGTCGTTTTGTATTTAGGGCCCACGACTAGCGCCTATACAGCACCGTCGGGACTAGTATACCATCAAATATACCCATCTCTGTCCACACACTCCTCAGTGCACGGAGGACATTTGCCCCTTCACCCACCCTATGATTCAGTTTAACTTCCAAAGTTCCATTCGCTGCCACGTTGACACCCAGGGATCTAAGACACCCCACCTCCTCCAGATTCTCTCCTTTTAAACTCGCGCTCATAGTGGAATCTCTCTCTCTCTCTCTCTCTCTCTCTCTCTCTCCAGTATCCCTACTGTGACAAGAGAAGTGGAGAAAGGCGTATGTACTGGGACTGGGCTGTCCATAACTCTGGGCGGCAGAATCTTCGTAAACATCTCATTAATTCTTTACAAGGAAGAAGGAGATTAATCCTCGTTATTCCACTGTGTTGTAACCATAGATCAGGGTGAACTATGGTTCATGCACGTGCAGAAGCATGTGCAGGATAAGAGATAAGCAAAACTAATTCACGCCGACGCGAATGAAAGTAAAAATATAACGGAGAAAAAACTTTTTTTCTCATCTCCATTGTTCTGGATGGCAGGGAACACATTACACCAGCAGCAGCTACAGGCAAACACAACCTGCAGCGATATATTAAGGAATTTTGTAAAAGCGGAAGCGTTAATCTTGGAGGAGACGACCGTGTATTTGTGAATGACGTGGCTGTTTCTCGAGTTAACCTCTCTCTCTCTCTCTCTCTCTCTCTCTCTCTCTCTCTCTCTCTCTCTCTCCCAGATTTTCTCTTCCCCATCTCTCTGTTCCTTCCCACTCTTGGGAACGATGGGAATGTCTTCGTCATTATGGAAAGACAGTTTATCCCAGAACCAGGCAGGACCTGGGCCGCCCGGGTCCGGCCGTCGTCACCACGGAGATGCTACCACCATGTCTCCGCCCCACCTCCAGGGGCACCCCGTCATGAGCGCACCTCCCAGTCACCAATCCACCTCTAAGGGCACCTCTCCACCTCCACCGACCTCCAGGGGCACCTCCGGCACCTCCCTGCCTCCACCCTACCTCCAGGGGAACCTTCCCCCCTCCCCCTTCCCTCCATATCCAGGAGCACCTCCTGCCTCCGCCCCACTTTGAAGGGCACCTTTCCATCTCCAACCTACCTCCAGGGGCACTTCCCCTCCTCCACACCACTTCCAGTTGGCACATCTTCACCTCCATTCTACCTCCAAGGATACCTCCTTACCTCCAGGGGCACCTCCCCACCTCCGCCCCACCTTCAGGGGCATATCTCTGCCTCTAACCTAACCTCCAGGAGCATCTCCCTGCATCCATCCTGCCTCTGGGGGCACGTCCCTGCCTCCAACACATCTACATGGGCACCTCCATACCTCCAACACACCTTTGGGGGCACCTCCTTGCCTCCACCCCACCTGCTGGGGTGGGTCTGCAGAGAAACCTCTCACTGTTGCCTCACACAGTGTTCGTGACCTTCCCGTTTCAGTCGTCCTCTTGAAAGATTTTTTTACCTTCGTCATCCATGTCGAGGTCTGCCTTCCATACTCATATTGGAAACATTTTCCTTTATCTGCCGAAGGATATCGGCTTACGCATCTGACACCAACACGAGCCAAGCAGTTAGTGATTCGGTGGTATTCAGCCTCGCACGGTGAGGTCGTCCCTGCTCCTCCTCCCGGCATCCATTCTCCGTATCCCCCGGAAATCCTTGCCGGAGCCGGCGGCTGCTGGGTATATAAGCGGCAGAGATCCTCTACCCAGCCATCAGTTCCCTTCCCCGAGCAGGTTCTTCACGACGGCGACGCCAACATGAGGACCCTTCTCTTCGGTAAGTACGTCCTCTTGTGGGTGCGCACTTCGCGCTGGGCAAATGTTGAACTCGACCCGAAAGCTAACCATTCAGAGTGGGAGAATAATTTCCATAAAGAATGAAGTATGCTCATTGAATTTCTTTTGAGGAATGAAAAGAAACTGAAGTTATAAAATGCGAGGATGACAAGACTTTTGGGGGATTTTAAGACGTCTACTAAGTTCATCAGGGGTCAAGTTACTCTTCACCCGAATCAGTTGTGTCTATAACACTCCACGGCTTCCACATGTTGAGTCGCTAGTATCGTGTCCGGCAGCTATACGGAGTAGGCTTGTCACCACTTTGGTCAGACTGTTGTGTGGTCGTTACCTCCGACGTGGCCGCAGTTCCCCGACAGTCTCTTCTCCTGCTGGTGCAGCAACACGCCAGGTGCCGACAACGAACAACTGCTCCCTCTGCTGTGAATATGTTAAGGATATTAATCCCTTGAGCACGACGGTTCGCCCATTAAGTATGACACCATTTGCCTTTCAACTGACTGAGTCAGGTTGAAGGTCACACTCTCATACCCAAGAGTCACAACATCGTGGTCAAGGAGTTAACAGAGGGTCCTTGTAGTTTAGCCGACCATTTCACCTGCACCTCTACGGTACAGACAAAACTGGCCAGCGATCGATCGTTGGTGGACTCCCATTTAGTCTACAGTAACAGTCGAGCAAGTGCTAGGTCTATGTTCCTTACCGTACGGTAGAACTGATTGCCTCTTTCTTGGCTCGGCAAGTCGCCGGTAAGCAAAGGGATCCTTGCAGGGATTAAATCTGCAACTCTTGTGACTCTGAACTATTAAGAAGTCAGACTTAAAAGATAAAGTCTTACATACAGAACAGGAGGACGTCCATCCCTCATATTGCATCCATTTATGGCCACATTGTCCATCATGCAGGTGAGGAGCACGACGCTCCTCTTTCAGTCCAGAATGCACAACAACATCGTCAGGTTTGACTGGCTCGCTCATATGACCTATAACGAAATGCAGAATCAAAATAGCATCTAAAATGGGTGCCGAATATGTCTAACACGTGAGGGAAAGTGTCATGACTTTTTTTTACTTATGGGACTCTTAACACCCATACATGTGTCATCCAACGTCAACGAAATGCTTTCTTAAATGTATTAGGAATATCTCCACATATGCATGAAGCTGCTCTCAATACGTTAAGAACAGGTTCATTTCAGATCTTCTATCTACCCTGGGGCAGATATCGGAAGGAGTGAAGATTCTCTTGAGTAAAAGGTTAGAATCTATTAACTTACTATGCCATCAAATAAATGATTCTAATCACAACCAGGTGTTTCCGTCCCAGAGGATAACTCTGAATAGAGCAAGCCTAGATGCTTTACGGTTTCGAATAGTTTATGAAATTTCTAAAAGACATGATAACAATGAGTTGTTGCACTTATCATTACCCAACATTGACGCCAACCTTCTGCTCCCTGCCTCTCCTCTTGCTCAGTCTTCGGAATCGTCAAGCCATAAATTTTCAACGCTGTTAATGTCAGTTCTTCCTCGCTGCAGGATAAATAGCATTCCCGCCTGGCCATCCTACCCAACGCCCACTCTACAGGAACACTGCTTTATCACTCTACCTCTGATGAACCTTCTCAGCTACTTCCTATCTAACCACAACAGCCGCCACACAATCAACGGTGCCTTCCTCTTCCCATTTACTCTACTTCTCTACTTCAAGACTTAAACCAATGATTACGCTCTATATGACACCTGGGGAATGGATATGTTCAAATAAGTCCATTGTTCTTTTGTTCCTGCACTCTCTCTCTTTAGAGGGAGAAGTGATTATATATATATATATATATATATATATATATATATATATATATATATATATATATATATATATTGAAAACAAAGT
>JAYMFT010276875.1:0-10546 GCA_038088735.1 Panulirus argus | reverse complement strand
ACAGATGGCAGTGATGGAAGGTGTGCTATAACCAAATTATATATGAAATTCCACTTGCATCATATTTCTTTTACTACAAAAATATGACATAAATGATACATATGAATAAATCAAACACCTTACCTATATTTAGAAATGCAGATTCAGCCATATTCAACAAAGATACGTTTATGGTGTATTCTTAGATGCCTATAATTTCTTTACTAGATCTGTATGGTGCATAAAAGAGAGGAAGATGTTCCACAAACATACTTCCACGAAGTTTATGATAACCTATATTATCAAATGGCAGATCTTTCATAGAGCATCAATAGTTATTCAAATCAGCTTCAATCATCCCACCAGTCTAATGACAAAGCTGCCTTTCTTCCTAGGTCTCTGATGTATCAGCTGACTTTACCGATGTTACCCTGGCTCTTAAGTTATACTCCTAACCATTCTAAGTTCCACATCAACTTAAAAAAAATCCTCAATCATCTTTTATGGCAGTATGTCAAGTTTGACTTTTACACTAATTACTAATATGCTAAACATGAACAGTGCACTGTTTCTATTTATTTTACTATAATATGTTTAAAGCTGGAATGACAAGGTGTATTAACTGACTTTATTTGTAGATATTGGTATCTGCATTCAAAGTCTGAGTTGCTACTGTTATACTTAAGAAGAATTTTTAGTTATCTCCTGTACTTTTGTTTCTTACATTACCAATGTAAGAATCATTTACATTTACATATGAGATCAGATAAAAGTCTGAGCTGATATCTTTATCTATTTATCTATCTATAATCAGCATAAGATCCATTTCTTGAAAGGGGCCAAGTGTTACTCCAAGACCCTTTTTCCAAAAGGTCCTGCTGCTCCAATGCTGCACTACTTCAAGTAACAGGAAAATCATGGACTCCTTTAGAGTGAAAAGTTCTTTGACTACACTGTATTCCCTTTTGTCCAAAGATGATGATATATTCTTGCCAAATGTGAATTTTCACTCAGGGTGTAACCACAGGCAGGCAGAGTTTGGTAACACCTCTGAGCCAATATATTTTCCAATACAAAGTATGATAGAATGTATCACTAGATCAACTTAGTAAAATGCTGTTCCCACGAAACCCATGTAATGTTATGTCCGCCGTCTTGGCAAGTCTTAATTTTATCATCTGTTCAGTCGCTGAAAATTTGCTCAATTTTAACATTATGATAATTACGAATGACCCCATAACTGCCCCTGCCACAAACTCAAAAACAGACACTTACTACCTTGGTACCAAATTACATCTCAGAATGTAGCCATGACCTGCATTTGATGATAGAAGTAAAACTTTTCACAAATTATTCTATATTCTGAGAAGTTATAAAAGGTTCACATCAAGAAACAATGTTGTTTACAAACTCTAAAAATACACTTTCTCAAAGGAACTTACTGTAAAAGTTCCCCGAGAGAGACTTACGCAAGCCTTCTGTAATGGTTGAGCCACTCCTCTGTCATCTGAGCCACTGCCAGTGGCTTTTTGGTAAGATGCTGCTGGGCCACTAATATTCCTCCCTCGCTAACACATACCTCCAGCCACTGTCTCAATAATGTTTCCTCGCACCCAACCTTTGAAAGAGCAAGAAGGGAACTTATGAACTCATATGAGCTTCATACAGGCTATTTCATTAATTTTCACTTGTAGTTTTCATAAAAATCTGATGTTGAGATTAAACATAAAATCACACAGTTGGCTTTTATCTAGCCTACCAAACTATACATCCTATAGAGTTTATGGTAAAGTGCTCCTTCTTTATTCATAAAAAAGATTGGCTTATGCACAACTTCCTCTACACAATAAGAACATTTTTCCATTATCACAATGTATATCACCTGCATAAAGTATATCCATTATCACAATGTATATCACCTGCATAAAGTATATCCAATACTTCCAATCCTTCCTTATACTTCAGTTCTACATATACACTTCCAATGATAGCACTGGTCAACAAAATCTAAATTCGTTTTTGTCCTACGAATTATGATAGGTGGACCTTAGAGTACTTTACATGCTAAATTTGAATTTGTTTTCAGAATTTTTTTATCAAGCATGGTTTTTAAAAGACAGAGCAATAAAATTTTACAATAAAAGTATATTAATCATTCATAAATAAGGCTGGTATTACACTTAAAAAACTTACTTCTAAAATATAGAAATATTTTGGACTTGGGAACAACATCCCTCCTTAGTGTCCAGTAGTAATCTGCCAACACAGAGGGGCTTCACTTTCCTTGGTACCGTTTTTCCATGTCCAAAATGTCCTGGTGAAATCTTTTGCCGTGCTCATCACTAACTGCCCCATGATTTTCAAAAGAAAAAGTCCAAGTGCAAGTCCAAAAGGTGGATTTTCAACTCATATTGCACCCTAGAGCTTTATATGAAGTCAACAAATCTTTTTACATCACAGTAGTTTTCTGACCTGTGATTCCCACAAAAATCTGTGCAACCTCTCTTAAACGACAGCCATGCAGTTTTTTCAGCTTTATTCAGCTCTTCATTGTACTTTTCATCTGTGGTCCTACAAAACTACCCTCCTTGATTTTAGCATCACTGATTCTGGGGAATTTATTCATCAAAATGTGAATTCATGGCAAGTTCATCAACCCAAGCCTATTGTGCAAAGGAGGCAGATAAATTTTCTCAGGATCAACAAGAGGAGGATTGATGACATTCAATTTCCATTGAGTCAATGATGTTCGTTTTGGCCAAACTTTCTTTTGCATAATGAACTTTCTTGTCCCGGGTTGTCCCATTCACAGAGGAAGCAACAAAACTTCGTATAACCAAGTAGCATTCCGAGTAAAATTGCCACAGTCTTTAGGTCACCATACACATTCCACTTAAATTCCCCATACTTAAAAGAAGCTTCATGTTATCATATGATTCCTTCATGTTAGTTGCACAAGCCAGAGGAACAGAGGGGAACTTATTTCTTTGTGGTGCAGAACCGCTTTCAAGCTTACTTTCGATGAGTCAATAAACAAGCGCCACTCATCGGTGTTATGTTCATGGCCAAGTGCCTCCATAACAGAATGAACATCACTGCAAAACACCAGACCATCTTCAAGGGAGAAAAATTCTTTGCAAATGATATGGCGAACATGGTGAAAACAAACTTTAGTTTCATTCTGGAGAAGATTCCAGCCCCCTAAGCTGGAATCCAACATTTTGGCCTACTTCTTTGACAAATATAAATCATGGATGAAATCAAGATCACTTTGACTCAGCAAATGTGGTTCACTTGAAGAACAGCTTGCTTCAAATGTTGGATCCATATTGTCCTCTACTTGGTCTACTTTCTCATCACAAGATTCCTTGTCACTCAGTGTCATGTTTCTTGTAGGCTCTGGCTGAGGTACTGGCCTCATAGCAGATGGTAAATTAGGATATTTAACAGTATGTTTGGATAATGTATTTGTCAGGCAGAAGTAGCACTCAGAAGCATGATCTTTGGGTTCTCTCCAAACCACAGGAATGGCAAAAGGCATATGGCGTGAACCTTTTGCCCATGATGTGAGAAGCCTGACACATGTGACACACCAAATATGGGGGGCCCAATCTTAATCCTGGTCACCCACTTTACAACCAAAATAATGCTCATAACATTTTTTTAATGAGTGTGAAAGAACATTTTTGTGATATGAGTGTGAAATTACCGCAGATGTAGCAGAAAGAATTAGGACTATATACACAGATTCTTAGCATTATAATGGTCGATAGGGTATCAGCACAACACTTTATAAGACACAAAAACACAATCTGTCAACAAAGTGGAAAAGACACTGTTTGCAAATTGAGTTCTAGCCTGCAACTGACAGAGAACTACTACTCAGGAGTGGACACTATATGAATGTCCTAACATTTCCAGTCATGTTTCTGCAGGCCCCCTTTCACTCATTTATTTTGGATCATGCTTTCATAAAGAAGCTATTGCACTTTACAATCAATGAAAATAGTTGGGTTTGTTAAATTTTTTGTTTCAAATGCTCCATAGAGCACTGGCACATATATACTGTAAGCAATGATAAGCGAGTATGCTGGGGGGGGGGGGGGAACTATGGGTGACAATGAAATTTTGAAAACATATTTAGATTCAACATGCAAAAATACTTTTTTTTTTTTTTTTTTTTTTTTTTACACGGGACAAATCTCTGTTGAGCAGTGAAATTATCTATTCTGAGATCACCCATGACTGATTTCAACCATATGTTGCGTTGTCTTTAAAATGTTTCTGTAGTTGTCCTAAGCATGTTTCTGATTTCTCCTTGCAGTATACTGAATAGTCTTTATAGCTTCCTGGCTGGGCTTTCAAAAACTTTTCTCAGATATACTTTTTATAAGTTCTACAGTATTCTTAGAGATCAAATAACTTTTGTTAGTATTCTTAGAGATTTAATAACTTTGTATCTTCCTTGTTGACAGGCTTTCTGATTTAATACATTTTTCCTTACACCTTTAATTTTTTGGAGAGGTACATTATCACATACTTTTATCTCCTTCTTTCTATGCTACAGAGTTTCAGTTCTTTCAGCCTTTCATGGTAGTTCAAATGTTCCTTTCCCTCAAGTTTGTTCATGAAGTGATTCTGAATTCTCTCTAATCTGTTCAGTTTTATTTGTTTTGTTAGTGACACTACAACAGATCAGCATTCAGTTTTGTTTCTAATTTATATACATTATACATTGACATTAATAGTTGTCTTGTAGTGAAAGTTCTGAAAATCATACCACTCATCACCTGACTTTATTCTCAACGTGTTCTCTTAATTCCATTTCTCATTCATGATGACACCTAAATCATATACATCTGTTCCAATTCTAATGGTTTTCCTGATGAGCCTTTCAATGATGTCACTGATTTATTCTTACTTGTACCGTAACTTACTTGCTCAAATTATTTTGTTAAATTCCATCAGGTTCACTCCTTCCCATTTGTAACTTGTGTCCAAGTTTTATTTGAATCTCCTTGTGATCGATTTCTGATCCAATCATTTTGCTCTGCTTTTCTTACTGTGCTTTCCCCTACTTCACCGTCAGTGTCTGATATCGTCGTTAAAAAGAGAATTAAGGCTATATTAATCTTTGAAGTATCCCAGATAAAATATCTTCTTCACACTTGGTTCAATTTGCTACAACTTTTTATTAGTTACAAACTCTTGAATCCACCTTCTTACCTCATCATTAATATTATGTTTAGCTACTTTTTCCAGCAAAATTCTATGGTTTGTCAAATACTTTAGCAAATTCAAGAAAAATATCCATTCTTTTTACTTGCATCAAACTTTCATAAAGGTCACTGTAATGAGCTAATAATGGAGTGTGGATACTTGCCTTCATTTTTGTAGGTCTTCTTGATTACATATTCTCATATGTCCTTGTACCACTTATTCAAATATTTTTATAACATAAAAAGCAAGCTAACTTCTCTGCATTGTTTAAGTATTAGCTTGAATCCTCATTTGCATATTTGTGTTCCAGTTATGAAAATTTGTGAATGTTTGCAATTTTGCTTTCTTCCAGACTTTGTCCTAAAAATAACATTACTGATTTTGCTACAGCTGTTTTTGTTTCCTTGAGGAATATTGATGGTATTCCATCTGGTCACACAGCTGAATGTTCTTTGAGTTGATCAACTGCTCGAATGATATCATTTTCCAGTCTTTCATCATCTCTTCTTTCTTTCACACTTATTCACCAGTTTCCATGTTAGCATAGTATGTCACTGTAATGAGATGATAATGGGGCTTGCATACTTGCTTTCATTTCTGTAGCACTTTTTGATTAGATGTTCTAAAATATGTCCTACTATCACTCTTCCAAATAATCTACTTACAAGCAGTCAAGCTAACATGTCTGTATTATTTGGTTATTAGCTTGAATCCTCCTCTGTGTTTTTGTTACGTATGAAAATTTGTGAATGTTTGCAATTTTGCTTTCATTCAGACTTTGCCTCAAAACTAACATCACTCATCTTGCTACAGCTGTTTTTGTCTTCTTGAGGATTATGGAAGGTATTCTAACAGGTAATGGAGAAGAGTTTTCTCCGAGTTAGTCAATTACCCTCATGCAGTTCAATATCTTATCTTTCTTTCATGCTTATTCCACACTTCCCATATTAAGAAAGTAGTGCCAAGAAGAGATGAAGGAAAAGCCTTCTTTTCTCACATCCATTATCTATCTGTCATGTGTAATATAAGAAAACCACAGTCCTCTACCCAAAACCTGGCCTCACTGACCTTTCCACTATTTCCTCCAGCTGCTTCATATGCCCTGAGTCAGTCCATCATCAGCTTACTCCTCCCTGTAGTTCACATCACTCCAATTAACTCTAACCTGTACATGCCATTCACCCTCATACAACCCTATCCTGTGCATGACATTCACCCTCCTGTATGCTCAGGCCCCACACACTCAAAATCCTTTTCACTTTATCCTACCATATCTAATTTGGTCTCTCCCTTCTCCATGTCCCCTCCACTTCCGACACATATAACCCCTTTGTCGAAAACTCCTCACTCATTCACTTTGTATGTCAAAACCATTTCAGTAAATGCTCTTCAGTTCTCTCAAGCACACTTTTCTTATTACAACTCTCTCTTATCCTCTTGTCACTTAATCATACCACCTCAGACATTAAATTTCCAACATGTGTACCCTTCTCTGAACATTCTCATCAATAGCCTATGCCTCATATCCATAATACATCATTGGGACTATTATACCTTCAAAAATACCCATTTTCGCCCTCTGAAATAATAACTTCCCTTTCCATATATTTCTCAAGGCTCCCAGAACCAGTCCCTTCAATAATCCTATGACACATCTCTGCTTCCATGGTTCTACTCAATGCCATGTCTACTCCCAGGTACCTAAAATGCCATGCTTTCTTCAAGTTTTTTCCTTTCAAAGTCAAATCCCAACTAACCTCTCTCTCCACTCCTTAAAAAAAAAAATAAAAAAAGAGAGAGAGAGAGAGAGAGAGAGAGAGAGAGAGAGAGAGAGAGAGAGAGAGCTTTTATTCACACTTACTCTCAACTTTCTCCCAAACTCAGATGCCAATTTCTGCAGTTTCTCACTTGAACCAGCCTCCCAGCACTGCTGTGTCATCACTAAGCATTGACTGACTCACTTCCTCTGCTCCCATCCCCTATATACTGCATACCTACCCCTCCCTTCAAGGCCCTTGCATTAACCACCCTCACCATCCGATCCATAAACAAATTAAAAAGCCTTTGTGACAAACCTTGTATTTACCACCCTCACCAACCCATCCAAGCACAAAGTAAACAGCCATGGTGACATCATACACCCTTACCACACACCCACCTTCACCTAGAACCAATCACCGTCCTCTCTACTGACTTGCACACATGCCTTACATTTTCTATAAACCTCACTGCTTCTAATAGCTTTCCTCCCACACCATATATATTCATAACACCTTCCACAGAGCATCTTATATCAAACCTGCCATATGCTTTCTCCAGATCCATGAATGCCACACAAAAATCTTTCTGTTCTCTCAGTATTTGTAACAAGCATTCTTCAAAGCAAAAACATGACTTACACATCCCCTACCACTAATATACCACATCATTGCTCCCCAGTCTGATGCACTAAGCATGCCATCACCCTCTAAATCACCACTCTCCCATACAACTTAATGGGCACACTCAACAAACTTATACATTGTAGTTTGTGCATTCATCTCTGTTACCCTTGCAATGGCACTAAACATGCTTTTCACTAATCCTCATGCACCTCATCATAATCCATACATACAATGAAAATCACAACTAACCAATCAACAAAACACCCTCTTTCTTAAAATACTGAACTGCAATACCATCCACTCCAGCCATTTTGCCACATTTCATCTAACAAAAGGATTTCATCATCTCTCTTCACCAATCCGCTTGCCTAACTCTCACTTCTCATACCTCCTGGACCCAAGCACCCTGCACCTGCCACCCTATCATCAAACACATTCAACAATCATTCAAAAAAACACACTATCTCCTCTTCACCTCATCACTCATTGTGACCACTTTCCCACAGTCACAATGTTCCCATTAGTTCTCTTTTTTTCCCTAATACTATTAACCTCCTTCCAAAACATCTTCACCCTGAAGTTTGTTAATACTCACTCACTCCAACTCTCATGTGCTCTCCTTTTCAGCCCCTGCACCTTCCAATAGACCACCAGCTGCCTTCTCATGTACATGTCCTAATCATTCACATTCTTTCCCTGCCAGCAACTCCCATTAACTTCTTTTATCTTTCAGTAGCACCTTTACTTTGTCATCTTACCACTCACTAAGGTTTCTCATTTGCCCATCTCCCGCCTTCCACATGCCAAACACTTCTTGTGCACGTGCCAGTTCTCCTACCCTAAATATCTCCCAAGCCCCACCTATTTCCCTAACTTTGTTAAATCTAACCTTTCACTATTCTATGCTCACACCATTTCCCTAACTTTCTTAAATCTAACCTTTCACTATTCTATGCTCAGTCTCTTCAGATATCTCTTTAAACAACACTTTTGTTCTATGCTCCTTTGCTTTTACCATCCTCCTCTCACTCGTATCACTTCCTGTTTTCCATAAACTACTACAAATCCCCACCCTTGCCTTCACCAGGTAATGATCAGACATCCCACCAGCTGCCTTTCTCAGCACATTCACATCCAAGAGTCTCTCTTTTGCATGTGCATCAATCAGCATGTAACCCAAAAATGCCTATTGACCATCTATCCTACTCACCCATGTCCCTTTCTAAACTGGGTATTCCTAATCACTATTCCTTTTTCAGCACACAACTCCACAAGCTATTCACCATTTCCATTAACCTTTCGGAATACCCTATATCCCTCCAATTATACCCTCAACTATTACACTGCTCACTTTTGCACTTAAATAATTCAACAATGATGCCCCATCTCTTGCATTAAAACTGCAGACATACTCACTCAACTGCTCTAAAAAAGGAATTTGCCAATCATTACCATTCTTCACATGGCCAGGTGCATAAGCACTAATACTCACCCACTTTCATTTTTACCCACACCCACATCAGTCTAAAGTTCACTTCCTGACATTTGTTCATACATTCCCATAATTCTGGCTTCAGCAGTGGTGCTACCTCTTCCTTTGCCTTTGCTGATACATTCCAAACAATTCTTCCCCCTTACTCTTGAGCTTTGTTTCACTCAGAGCCAGAAGGTGTAGGGGCTTTTTTTTTTTTTTAATGAGATTTGGGATGTGCAAGAAGCAGAAAACTTTGGGAGGATAACAAAACATTTTTGAAGAAGGTTAAGAGCTAGGAAAAACAAATGAACAAACAGGAACATCAAAGAACGAGCAAATGGGAAAGTGGTAACAAGCAAAGATGAAATGAAGAGGAGATGGAGTGAGTGCTTTGTATAACTGTTCATTGTGACTGATGATAGGGTGTTTTGGTCAAGAAGGCATGCAAAATGAGAGAAATCATGTTAAATGGTTTGGTTAAAAAAGAAGAGGTTGTGAAAGCCTTACTCAAGATGAAGTGTAGCATGGCAGCTGGATTGGGTGGCAATGCAGTTGAACTTCCTATCAAAATGGGAGACTGTGTTGTTGAACTGTCAGTTTAGATTTTCAATGTATGTGTGGCTCATGGTGAGGTATCTAAGGGCTGGTGGATTCCCTGGAAAGTGCCACTGTGTAATGGGAAGAGACAAAAGTGAATGTTCAAATTACAGGCACTGTTAGAAATACACATAAATTACATTCTTGGAAAAAAAAAAAAATGCATAAATCAAACACCATAAATAGTGAAGATTAGCGAGTTACATTACTCCTAAGCCAGAACAAAATATCATACCAGTGAAGAACTACAGTATACATATACCAGGATATCTAAAACACTATAATACGCATACTGTATAAGAATTCCAGAAAAATAAAAGCCGAAAATAACAAACTTTATTCCAACACTTACATTTACTGCTGTTCCTGAATTGCCTGCCTGCTTGTTCTGGTGGAGAGGGAAGGGGTGAGTGGAGGAGTTACCGGGGAATGGGGAGGGGGCTATCTGGTGACTATCACAACCAGTTCGTAAAGTAGATTCACTAAATCCAAGGGTATGCTTAGTATCTGGTGCTTATTCACCTCTCTCATAACATCTGAGCACATCAATCTTAATCTCAATTATGATGATTATATGCTTCTTACCATCACTGGTAGCAAGAGGACTTAAAAAAGATGCTTTGGTAGTATGATGCAAGGGGCAAAGCAAATACAATATACTACAGCAAAAAAAAGTGTAGCACTCCAAGACTATAGACTGTATCCACACACTGAGGGCTGTAAGGTTTTCTTTCCACACATATGCATGCTTCTCATATAGTACTGGGAAAGTCACTTCACCACACTGTCAGCCCTATGATTTTTCTTTTTTTTTCGTTGAAGGCTCCAGTCACGGACAAAAGTCCACATCAAGGCCGGGCCCTAATTGAAATATAGAAAGAGTTGAGAAATT